>VWYK01010824.1:10712-66117 GCA_013399775.1 Semnornis frantzii | reverse complement strand
AAGTCCACTTGGTTTTTTTTACAGTAAGAGTCCTTCTCTCCCCACCAAGGGGAGGTGGAGGTCAGGAAGAAATGAGTTAGAGTAGGATTTTGTGTGGATCACTTAGAACTGTTCCCAGAAGGCCTTTGGAGGAGCGCTGCCAAGTATTCATGTCAGTTGGGCACCACACGGCCCGTCCCTGCAGCAGGTTTCAGGCTGCAGGGCTCCCATCCTGTGAATTCACAACTTTCCACCATTTCCAAAAGCAGCCAGGCTGAAAAACTCTTTTGTCTTAAAAGACTAACCCCAGCAAGTTGCTGCTTTTTTCCCTGCAAAAAGCAGAGAGCTAATCCCACAGCTGCTTCCGAAAGGAGAGCTGGCCCAGATGTTGACACAAGCACTATAGTGACCTTTGTGAGCTGTGGACCTGTTCCCTCCAATCCCACCTGCACCCAAAGTGACTGCGTCTGGTCATGGTCCCTGTGTGCTCTGTGTGCTCAGGGAAGCATTTTCCCTAAATGTAGCTCTCCAGCTCCATTAAAGCCAAAGCCAGTGAAGATCCCCCCACCCACCATGAGCGTGTGACTTCGGTGCCAGGCTAACACGACAGCAGGGACAGTTCCTTGGAGGACATGGGTAAAGCTTTTTGCTGTTGCATAAGAAGGAAAACCCCAAGCAACCTCACTGCTGGAGCCTGGGATGAGCAGAAACCCCCCACGTTTGGCCATAAAAAATGCCTCTTGCTGGGGTGGGGTTCCAAGTTTTCCTGCACCAACCGTTAACACTGGTCTGGCCAGCACTGCCTTTTGCTACAAGAGTATGGCACAAACTTTCCATCCTAGTGAACAAAAAGAGCAATTCTTTATGCCCCTGTGAGCTTTCTTCCATTTTCACATTAAAAGCTAATACCTCTGAAAAGAAAGGACCTCTTTGTTGAATACCACCACAGCAAGCATGTCTGCAATCACAGCTTAGTGAGAAACACCTCCCATCACCTGGCAGCTCCATGGGGGCTGTGGAAGACTTTGCCTCCTCCTGAGCAGGTAAACACTTTCTGGGGGCAGGGCAGTGCCCTTACACAAGCAAAACTGCCCTCCCTTTGGGGAACGTCCTGCAAAACAAAAGCTAAAAGGGGAGAAGGGGAGCAAACCACAGCCCAGGTGCTCCCTGACAGCAGCAGGCTCAGCAAGGAGTGAAGGCAGCAGGCTGCAAGGGATGCGCTGCATGGAAAGGGGACAGGGGACATTAGTGTTGGCTTGCATGCACCTTCCAAGGCGCTGGCTGCAGTCAGGAAGCCAGCCCTGAGCAGCCATCTCCCTTCAGTCTTCTGGGGAAAGGACATCACAGCTTATTAGGGTCAGATACTGGCAGCTTAAGAGGAGGCCCAGCTCCTGTCCCCAGCAGAAAGAGGAGCCTGGAACAGCCTGGTCTTTAATACTGAGCTCTGGAAGGCGACACATCCCCTGACATCACACTCTGGGCAGCCCAGCTGTCAGCAGAGCTGTGTGGTCTCCAGGGATGTGACTCTACAGACAAAGACCTAGGACCTGAGAAACAATCACCCAAGCTGCTTCTGACCCTCTCACCACACCAGCCTCCAGACTGGACACTGTTCTGCATCACACACCGTGGCTCAGATACTTGGAGGAGTGTTTGCTCTCACTGCACTGGGCTGCAGACTCCTCTTCTCCCTCTGCCATGCTGGGCTCCTGAGAGACTTGCTCCAAGGACTTTTAAGGACCCAGTCCTGAATTCCTCATTCTCTTGCTGCTCACTCAGGTGTTAAGTCTCCAGGCACATTTCCAGTTTAGGCAGACAGAAGGTCTTTCAGAACAGGTACCTTTAGCAATTCAGAGCTACTTCTGACTGCTGAAATGGTGGCAGAAAGGGGACTGTTCCCTGAACAGGGATCAATCCCCTGGATTCCTCTTTAACTCTTGCTCTACCATCCCTTATCCTTCAGATTTCAGCAGAGGTTTGTGGGCACCGTTTCATGAAGCAGAGAGAGAAATGACTTGCCCAAAGACTGGAGCACTTCAGTGGCAGAGAGATTAAGAATTTCAGGATCTGCAGATGCTCAGAGCCATCTTTTGACCTTGCAGCTCCCAGCCAGCATGTGTTAGTTCCTGGACCATCCAAGGTGCCCATGTCAGGAGGGAAGAGGAGTTCTGCTAAGAGAAATCCTGTTCTCACCCCAGTTTCTTTCCTGCTGGTCAGAAGTAAACTAAGCCTTTGCTAAAGGAGTCTGTCTTTTTATTTTTCTTTTTTTTTTTTTCTTTTTTTTTTTTTCTGCATATCCCAAAGCCCCTCACAGAGCCAAGATTTGCCAGTTCCAGACCTGGAGATGGAAGGAAGATCCACCACACCTCTTCTGTTGCAGGGGACACAACAGCAATCAAAGCAGAGCCAGTTTCTTGAAATGGATAAAGACACAGAAATGATAACATGGTTGGGAAAGCAATGGATTGTCACCAGCACAGCTCCAGCTCCATTGGAATCACTCTGCAGGGACACTGAGCCCCCACTTCCAGCCAAGCCTGACTGCCGAGGGACTCTCCTCTCCCTCCTTCAACCAATCTTGGCTGCAAAGGGACACTCATGTCCCTCCCCTTTGAATACATCCTCTCATTGCCCTATGCTGGTTATACACCAAGCCTGGCCCAACCAGTTTATCCCCAATCCCAAAGCAGCATCTGTCAGGTAACAATCAAGTCAGAGCAGGCACACAACCTTCTGCACCACCCTAAGCAGCATGGATCCACCTTATTTGGTTTGGGGAAACACTGGTTGGGGAAAATTCCCTTGAGTCCATCAGACAGGGAACAACAAAACAAAGAATGAGGCAGCAGGGCTGTTTCCAATGTTCAGCCGTAGAAGAGGGGAAAGGAAATGGGAATCCAAACAAGAACCAAGAATTAGGGAATATCTTCCTCCACCTACTCCCTCAAAATCCTCCTTGACCCAGCAAGATGATAGCAGCATGTTCAGAGTTTCTGGTTGCTGGCCTGGAGAAACCAGCTGCTCTTGCATCAAACCAGGCAGTTCAGGCTGTGCCCTCCCCATCCCTCTATGCTTTCCGAATGTTCCAGTTATAGTCTGGGTTGTTTTTCTGTTCCAAGGACCTGTCCAGAGGCGATCTGTGATCAAGAGGTGACTTGGAGTCGTGGGGGGATTTCTGAGAGGGGGGAGAGCGAGGGTCCGACATGGCAGAGTGAGGCGGAGGCAGCGGCTGTTTGTAGTCTGCCGATTTGTCTGTGTGGAAGGACCGGTAGTGGTCCGAAGGTCCCTGCCCATGGTAGCCCATGGGTGGCCTGTGGTCAGACATCCGCCGGAAATCCTGCTGGTGGTAGTTCTGGGGCCTGAACTCGTCGGATCGTCGACGCTTGGAATCGTGGTGATGCCTGCAGAGGGAAAGTGAGGGGGTGGAGGTGAGGCCCCAGGGAAAGCCTTGGGCAGCCCTGCTGGCAGCACAGGATGTTAGGGGTTGCAAGGGGCTTCTGGAGATCTTTGAGTCCAACCTCCCTGCCAGAGCAGGACCACACAATCTAGCACAGGTCACACAAGAACACATCCAGACAGGGCTGGAAACTCTCCAGAGAAGGAGACCCCACAACCTCTCTGGGCAGCCTGTGCCAGTGCTCTGGCACCCTTACAGTAAAGAAGTTCTTCCTCATGTTGAGGTGGAACTTCCCGTGCAGCAATTTACATCCATTGCCCCATGTCCTATGATGGGGTGCAAGTGAGCAGAGGCTGTTCCTGTCCCTTCCTTCCTGACCCCCAGCCCTCAGGTACTTATAGCCATTTATTAGATCCCCTTTCAGCCTTCTCTCCAGATCAACCAGCCCCAGGGCTCTCAGCATCTTCTCATCAGGCAGTGCTCCAGTCCCTTCATCACCCTTGTAGCCCCCTGCTTGGACTCTCTCCAGTAGATCCCTGTCTCTCTTGAGCTGGGAAGCCCAGAACATTATTCTAGATGAGACCTCACTAGGGCAGAGCAGAGAGGAAGGACAATCTCCCTTGATCTGTTGGCCACACTCTTCTCAATGCACCCTAGGATCTCACCGGCCTTCTTGGCCACAAGGGGACATTGCTGTCACACTGAGAGCTGTTGGCCACCAGGACTCTCAGGTCCTCCTGCAGGAGCCGCAGGGCAGTTACCTGTCGTAGTAATCGCGGTGGCCCCTGTGGTCTCTGTCGCTGTTGTACTGCTCGTAGGGCCTCTTGCGGGACAGGTTGTTTGGTCTGTAGTTGCCCGAGCTGCGGTGGGGCTCCCCGCGAGACCGCCGGTCCCCGTAGTGGTGGTCCTTGTACCAGTGCTGCTCGTACTGGTGGTGCCGTTCCCCGCCCCACATCTGGTTGCTGTTGCCACCATAGTTGAACTTCCGATCCCTCTGCCATTCTCCTCGGTCTGCAGTGAGGAAAGCACCACCAGTGAGCATCTTCCATACCTTGGTTTGAATGCACTGCTTGCTGAGCTCTGAGAGATATGGGAACTCCTGCTGTGCCCCTCTGTCCCCTCCATGGCATTGCCTGTCACACCTTTTCCAGCCTAAGCTGTTCTATGGTCATTGACAGAATGATTTAGGTTGGAAGGGACCTCAAAGATCATCCAGTTCCAACTCTCCATCACAGGCAAGGACACCTCCCACTAGCACAGGTCACTCAAGTCATCATCCAACCTGGCCTTGAACACCTCCAGGGAGGGAGCAGCCACAACCTCCCTGGGCAACCTGTGCCAGTGTCTCACCACCCTCACTGCAAACAACTTCCTCCTAACGCCTAGTTTCAATCTCTCCTTTGCCAGTTTAAACCCATTCCTCTTCATCCTGCCATTACAAGACCTTGTAAATAGTCTCTCCCCAGTCCTCCTACAGACCCCCTTCAGATACTAGAAAGTTACTCTAAGGCCTCCTGGAAGCCTTCTCTTCTCCAGGCTGCAGAGCCCCAACTCTCTCATCCTGTCCTCACAGCAGAGCTGCTGCAGCCCTCTCAGCATCTCCGTGGCCTCCTCTGGACCTGCTCCAACAGTTCCATGTCCTTCTTGTGTTGGGGACTTCAGAACTGTACACAGTACTCCAGGGGGGGTCTCACAAGAGCAAACCTTGCTCTGTCCACTTACACTCTTTCCATCACTACTACATCAAGTTTTCTACTTCAGCAACCAATGTCCCATTCCATCACCTTTAAACGTGATCTGCCGCAAGCCCCAGGAGCTCTTGTCCCATTAGGTGAGAAGGGAAGGTCGCTCCCAGCCTGCCAGTGCTCACCTGTGTTGCTGAAATGCCTCTTATTTGGATGGCCATAGCTGTCGCGTGGGTGCCCATGCATCTGCTGCGGGGCATGGGAAGGGGGCAGGTGGATCTTCTGGGAATGAGGATTGTGAGGCACGTGAGACTGGGACATCACGGAGTCGCGGCTGGAGCCCGACGGCTCCGGGCGGAACGGCTTCTTCATGCTGGACATGTCCTCCTTCTTCTTCTGCTCCTGCAAGGCAGAAGAGAGGCTTACAGCTCAAAGTGCCCTTCCACCACACGATTCATGGTACATGAGCAGCAGTCTTGGCTGCCAGGCTCTGGATTTTGCTGCAGACTCCCCACGCTGTGGGGACAACACACCTATGAGGATGCCATGAGTGACCTGTGCCCAAGCATGGCACAAACGGCAGAGGGACTGTGATGGTTTGGGAGTTCCCTGCCCCCCCACACTTGTAAAATGACCCAGACTAGAACTCAGCCAACTGGAAGTTAAGAGATGAAGCTCTATTTACAGCTCAGCACAATATACAAACAGAGATATACAGTATATACAGGAATATTTACAGACATATACAAGGTAAAGGTAATACAGAAACACAACTCCCCTCCCAGGAATCAGAGATCCCAGGAAGGGCTCCCAACCAACCTTCCACCTTCTCCCCACCCCTACACCTTACCCCAAGGTTTGCCTTACACGCAAGGAGAATTTTGAGGATTGGCCAGGGGGCATTAGAAGAAAAGTGGTTAGTGAAGCTACTCAGCAGAGTGGAGAAACCAGAGCTGCTAGACCAAGACTCTGTCCCCAGAGAGACTGACTTATCTTTTGTTTTGGGTTCTTATTCCTAAACATCTCAGCAAGCCTATGAGTGAAGCAGACATCACCATTGTTTCCTTTTTACAGCCTGTAATATAATTTTCTCTATTAAACTATTCCAATTAGCTCAAACCAGCACAGGAACAAACTGCGGTGTGGAGGAGCTGCACAGGTTTGCCCCACGTAGCTGCTTTTACATCCTCTCTTTACAGGGCAGCACTCCTAGGCTTTTCACTCTAAAGGTCAGCTCAACACAATATGCCACACTAAGCAATGCTTTTATCTTGGTCAGAACAGCCAGGACAAAGTGACCAGTGGTGCTAAGTGAAGGGAGAAATGGCAGATGAGAGAGCAGGCAAAGGCAACCAGACTGCCCAGGTGTTTAGGAAAATCACAGGCTGCCAGCAGCAACAAAGAGAGCCCATGGTAAGAAAGGAAGAAAGTTCTGATGCTTCTCAGAGAAAAGGCACTTCAGATCTCACCTCCTCTTCCTGTGATCTTTTCTTATGAGCCATCTTGTAGAGTTTGTGCAGTTTCCTGGCATCAAATTCTGTGAATTTGGACACAAATATCCATAGGTTCCTGGAAGGACGTGAACATTTTCTGTTAATTGCTGCATCAGCAGTTTAACTGGCAATCACTTTCACTTCAGCACCACATCAGCTCTGCCCTCTCTGGAAAAAAAGAGTCTCAACCCAGCTCACAGCAGGAGAGCTGGAACAAGCAGAGATCTTCAAAGTAAGATAAAGAAGTTTGCACTGATTTATCTAAACTAGCTCTGAAATCAATCTGAATGATAGCAGTGCAACCTCACCTAAGACTGGTCATGGAGTGGGTTAGAGAAGACAAAACAAGACTTTCCAGGTTAAACAAGAGGCAAATTTCACATTCATTTACATCAAAGCCAGCAGCCTCTGACTACCATGTTAAATTTATCACAGAGCAACCACAATGATCCCTCACCTTCTCCACAGTTTGATATGATCCTGGTCATTGTAGGCTTTAAGGCACTCAGAGATGCGGTCCCCAATCTTTAGGAGGCAGTTGCGTGTGTGTTCCAGCTGCTCTTGAACTGACAGCCCCTTATCAGGTTTGTCAAGCTGCTTCAGGGCTTTTTTCACTGGTCTCATCCTTTCCTTGCACTTGAAAAAGCAACAGAGAGCAGAGGGGGATTGATTTGGCACAGGGCTCTCTGCTGCTCCCTTGGTAATCAGACAGAGCTGCATCAGCATCAAGTATAAGCTTTGTCTGCTCATCAGGCAAGGAGAAATCAGCTCTAAAATAGTAATACATTAGACATGCTGCAGCAAAGCATAGCATGGCTCAGGGCTGAGGGGACCTCAGAGATCATCTACTCCAACCTCCCTACCATGGGCCTCTCAACTAGACCCAGTTGCTCAAGGCCTCATTCAGCCTGGCCCTGAACACCCTCAGGGAGGAGGCAGCCACAACCTCCTTAGACAGCCTATTCCAGAGTCTCACCTCCCTCGTCCCTAAGAACTTCTTCCTAATTCCACTCTAATGCTGCTCTCCCTCAGCTTCAAACCATTCCCCCTTGTCCTCTTGCTAGACACCCTTATGAAAAGTCCCTCTGCAGCCTTTCTGTAGGATCCCTTCAGCTACTGGAAGGCAGCTCTAAGGTCTCCCTTGAGTCTTCTCCACGCTGAACACCACCAGGTCCCTCACCCTGTCCTCCCAGCAGAGGTGCTCCAGCCCTTAGATCATCTTTGTGGCCTTCCTCTGGGCTCACTCCAACAACTCTGTGCCCTTCTTGGCCACCTGCTTTTAGAGAGGGGTAATTTGCTTTGCAAACTGTAACCACACACAGTCTGCTCTTGTAGGAACCCCACAGCAGGCCAGGCAGTGTAGCCAAGCACTGACACCGAACCAACCAACCAACAGTCCCCCAGCTGCAGGAGTGCTCACTGGACATTCTCCCTGTTCACCCCTGGCTGTGGTTACTTCCATCTGTTGCTTTTGCCAGAACTGGAAGAGGTGAGCTGAAAGCCCCACCTCTGTCAGCTGTGTGCACCAACACTGAGCACAGACAGTAAATCAGACAGGTTCCTACTGCCTGACTGCACCTTCCATGCACCACAGAGGGAATGTTAAAGCAAAAAAGCAGACAAAGCTGGCAGAGGACATGCAGCTAATACACTGATTTGCATCTAGACAACTGTTTTAAAGAGGGGTATTTATTTCAGCATTGTCCTATGCAAGTCAGGCCAAGGAGACTCTGCCATGACAACTTGTACCCAAAGGCTATTTTTACAGCCAGCCTTGCAGGCACATTTGCTGCAAGAGCATTTACACAGCTAGGGAAGTGCTTACAGCTAAGACAACTCCAGACCTCCTACAGCCATACAAGGTCACCCTCAAAATTGCCCTCTACTTCCCTGCCTGGAAGAGCCCCAATGGCTCCTTGGCTGTCACAAAAGGCTGCAAGTCTTCTGTAACTTGTGACAGTCAGAGGAGTGTTGGGAGCTTATCAGCTGAAGAAGAGAGCTCTCCTGCATGATCTTTTGAGATGCTGCCCCCTCTTCTGCCCTGGCATTGTTGGATAGCAGGCAAGCAAGCCCTGGCTCCCTTGCTGGGCTGGCTGGCAGTGCTGGAGGAAGATACTCACTATGCTGAACGTCTCCTGGTCCAGGTCGTCATCCTCATCCTCTCCAATGGGGATGGGTTCACTGCCTGCAGTAATGTGGACAGGACCTTGCGACCTCTTCCCTTTACTTCCAGATTTAGCTTCACTACCTTTAGGCTTTACAAGGAGAAATTACACACATCACATGATGAGCCAGCATGCAGGATCCCAAGTGATCCAACTAACAGCCTCCACACTATTGTTACTGGCAGTTGTTAAACTTGGGCACTGCTCCTACAACTTTTCTCCCAAGCTCTCAAACCATGAAGCTGCAATGTCTCTATTTAACTTTACGTCACCCCTGAGGGAGTAGAGAGAACCCAGAGCCAGCATTTTGGACATGATTATGGTTTTCATACTCATGGGGAGGAAGCCAGCACTGAAGGCTTGGGAGAGGTTAAGCTAAAGAGT
Source organism: Semnornis frantzii (assembly GCA_013399775.1). Lineage (NCBI taxonomy): Eukaryota > Metazoa > Chordata > Aves > Piciformes > Ramphastidae > Semnornis > Semnornis frantzii. The sequence continues at coordinate 57,014 of VWYK01010824.1, read as the reverse complement.
ATCTGCCTCTTGCAAAGGACATGTCTCTAGGGATCTGCCACTTCACGTGAAGCTTCTAGTCCTCAGACTCTGGCAATCAACCTCATATTGTGGTCTCTTAGTGTAAACTTTGATTTCTGTAACCTACCTGCAGTCAAAGCCCTTCAGAGTCAAAGGCATACCAAAAAATCACTGAAAAGCAAACTTCCCCCTACATATGTAACAAAACTTCTTGGTTTGTATGATGAGCTCAGTGCCAAAACACCCTGGGTGTGCAGTACAGACCTGTTCCTTGGACAGGTACTTCAGGGCATTATTCTAGAAGCTTTTACCCTTCTTCCAATTTGAACCCAGCCTCAGGGCAGCTGTACTCAAAATTCAGGGGACATTTTAGTCCACAAGATACCACTGATGTTGCAAACACTCATTCTGGTGAGTTCTGGACAGCAACAAGGACAACTCACAGTCTTGATGGTGTGGACAGCTGGGTTCTTTGAGCCCAGTTTAAACTAGAGGGGAATAGAGAGAAGGAGCTGGCAAGCCTGTGATAAATCACAGCTGAACAGAACTTTGATCTGAGTGCTCTGGGCCCTTCCCCCACTCTCCCCTAACATCAGCTATCTGGCTGTCACAGGGAGAGTTGTACTTTAAAGGCAGCCTGACAAAAGTCTCTTCCTTTTTGCTCACATCCCATCAAGCTCTAGGATGTATTTATCACCGTCACTGCTTCTTATTGCAGTTCTTCACAATAAGAACTCAGGAGAGATGAAAAAGGGATAAGAGCTCACCCCATGGAGCTTTACTGATGGCTCTTCACACAGAGCCTTTAATGAATCCTAAGTCTTACAGGTTGCCCTTCTGCTCAGAGAGTTCCTTATCTCTTAACTGCTCCTGAGAGTACCACATACCTTCTCCTTCTTGTCTTTTGACTTCTTTTTCTCTTTATCACTTTCCTTTTCTTTCTTAGTGCTTGTCTGTTTTTCCTTGTTCTCTTTGTTCTCTTTCTTCTTCTGTTTCTTTTTCACTGGGCTCTTTTCCAAGCCATCCTCCTAGAAAATCAGTCACAGCACAGCGTTGGAGTCCCTCACCTCACAAACACTTCCATCCATAAAACGTCCATCCTTGAAAGGCAAGCCATTTTTGAGGGCCATCCAACTTTGCCCTCACACCTCTTTAAGCAGCCCTGCTTAACCAGCTGCAATCCACTCAAACCCTTGACAAAAGGATATAAAAAACAGACAAGCCCCAGTCTGTAGCTAGCTGGCAAACTGCAGATAGGCACTGCTGGCCTGTGCCAGCTGCACTGGAGAACGTGCAGCCCCTGAGGTAGATACTGATCAGCACATGAACAAAAAGCCTTAGACTCCAAGCCAAACCACTCAAAGGCAACAGCATGACCTTGCTAAACTCCAGCTTCCCCACTGGCTGGCATACTGAAAAGGAGAGGGAAACAATTCTTCTTTCTCTCCTTTATAAGGGCAACAGCCCTTGTCCTGAGACAACCTTTCCTTAACGCGGTATGCGGATGCGTGTGGCCATTCTGGGATACCCCCAAACACTTCAAGCACTAAACTAAAAGTGGGAGTGGGAAAGGTCCTCCCTTCACCCCAGCAGCTGTAGGTATGCTGCTGTGAGTCTGCCAGTCTCCTGTGGAAAACACTCTGAGGACATCTGCTAGGGGTGCTTTGCAAGGTGAGTCTCTGCACTAACACAACACAGCTGAAGGAAAGTGATCCACCAAAGTGACTCACCTTGACTTCACCTTCTTCTGACTGGTTGTCTGAGTGTCTGGGAGGGGAGAGCTCATTCCCATGCTCATCTTTGACTTTGGGAGCCTTGTTCTCTTTCTTTACTCGTGGTTTCCTCTTCTTTAGCTTGCCCTAGTGAGAACACAGCACAAGTGAGTTCAAGTGAGTTCAAGTTCAAGGCAGCTGCCCCCTGGGGACATAGCCCATCTCCTCAGCATCATGCAAAACTCTGCAGGTCCTGCAAGGTGGCAAGAACCCTGATGAGCCTGAGTCCTTCAATAAGTGTAATAATTACCAGTCCCTTATTAATTGCCATCTCAGTATCACAGTGCAATCAGACAACAGACAAGTTCCTATTCCCTCACACAGATGATGTCCAGTGACCAAGAACCTGAGCTGTCTCCCACCATCCTGTTCATCCTGGTACCTCTAAAATCAAAAAGCCACAGCTCACCTCTTCCCCATCCTTCATGTTTTCTTTCTTGTCCAGATCTTTCTTCAGCAGTTTCAGTAGATAATCAACTCGAGTCTGGAGCTGCTTTCCCTGAGGTTTCTTATCTGTCTCAACAGGCAGAATCTTCGATAAAGAAGTAAAAAAAAAAATTAAAATACACCCACACTCACCTATCAAATCCTGACAAGAGATACACACTGGCAGCAGTCCCTCCAGGCCAAACAAAGGGTTGCACCTTCTAGGGGAATGATAAGGTTCAAGCATGTCTTCTAGTTCCTGCATAGACCCTTCCTGAATAGCCAAAAGCAAAGCTCCTATCAAGCACCATTCCCCTGGGCCTTTTGCAGCAGTGAAAGGACCCCAAGGCAGCTCCCTAGATTCTCCACAATCTTTCTTGGAAGCGTGCAAAAAAAGCAGGGAAAAAAACCAAACAACTTTTCATTTTCAAACCATCTTTGGGATCTTTAATTCCTTTGAACAGAGTCAACCTTCCCTGACACATCAGATTTGTTTGTGACAGCCTTGTCACAGCAGGCTGGGTCCCCTCTGCCAACCTGAGGCTTTGCTGCAGCAATGACACAGATGTAAAATTTTAGTGGGAAACAAGGCTGTCAGGTGCCACTTCATGGAGGAAGAATCTCAGCTTGCCAACTAGGTTCCCTCCACACTTCACTGGAGGCTGGGTGGTGTGCCTCAGGAAATTGGTTTCTTTGCAGAATGCCTTCCTTGTAGGTGGGCTCTCAGCCACAGCCTTGCTAAAAACGCTGGCAGGGATGTCACAGGAATGTCCAAAGCTGGTGTAGAGATTCTCCATGTTCCTCAAGCCTGTGCTGCAGCTCATCCTCCTCCCACTCTGCTAACACAACGGATGGCAGAGTATTTTTAACCTGGATCACTTCAAAGTGGTCCCCATAAACAGTTCTTATGGGAATGACTGAGGCACAGAGGAACTAGATGGAGGCTTTCCAGCTGGCTTTGCTGCCACAGCCAGTCATGTAACTATACCCTCAAAGCCAGCACAGGCCAGGCTTGACATAAGCACTGTCAAATCTGTGAAAAATTATTTCCACACCAGAAACTGAGACTCAGCTTCTTGTGAGATGCTGAAGGAAATATGAAGTCAGACTTATGCCCTGCCCCCTCTATACTGTGCATGTAACCACACATGTCAGCATTACCAGTTTCTTCCTCCATCATTTCAGTGTGGTTCATATGGTACTGTTCAGAGAAAAAAAAAAAAAAAGACTGCCAATCAAATAACATCACTCTGCTTTCCATCAAGCATGCAACATTCCTCAGAGGTCACTGTTTTCCTATGATGTATTATTAATTTTGGAGTGGTTACAAACACAAACAGCTGTTTCTGGAGTAAAGCAAAAACATCTCCTCTATGAACACCACGACAGGCCCGACGCAAACAGCAAGCAAAGCAGCCTACCTTATCAGATAACTTCAGCTCTGGATCTGTTTTAATTAGCTCCCAGTTTCCATAGCCATGCTCATAAATTCCCACCAACAAGCGGGAATCCTCCTCCACTCCCCAGTCAACATCAAAATGGGCAGCTTTGACACGGCAGGTCAGGCGGTACCTGAAGGCATTGCAAACAGGAGATATTTTCAGTGCTGTGGAGGAGGAAGTAAATCCACAGATCCAGGCTCTTCCTTCACTACAAAAGCCAAACTCCCTCAGCCTCTTTCTGCATTGCCTTCTTAGCCAAACTCACTTCTTCCTTTCCTCCGGGTCTGCAGGAATGGATTTATGCAGCATTTCAAACTCCTCTTCGTGCTGGATGATGGATTTCACATTAACTTGCACACCAGAAATCTTGATAGTAGGACCTCTTCTTTTTCCAGGTCCTTTCCCTGCTCAAAAATAAAACAGAGCAACTAAGAGAACTCTTAGAGAAAGAAGTTCCTCTGTGAAAACATCCAGACACAAAGAGATCAACACCTTGCCTGCAACCTCTTATTCAAACCTAAGGCTGTCTGCTATGGCAGGCCCAGAAAAAAAAAAAAGGTTTTTTCAAGCTAATCACTCAGATATGCAATCCAAACACCTACCAGAATCATAGAATGGTTTAGATAGGAAGGCATCTCAAAGTCCATCCAGTTCCAATCCCCCGCCATAGGCAGGGACACCTCCCACTAGAACAGCTCACTCAAGGTCTCATCTAACCTGGCCTTGAACACCTCCATCTAAGTAAGTGTCTTCAGTAGTTTTGTTCAGCTGCAACAGGCAGAGACTCAGTGGGAAATCCAGCCCAGAGCCCTGTACCTCCAAACTAACAGCAGGAACAGCCAGAGAGTGGCTGATGATGCCAGCTCTGGGATGTGCTGTTTGTGGATCCAACTTTACCATGGTGTACGCAGCATCAGCTGGAATCCCCACCCCGGGAGCAGTTAAAATGCTATCTGCTTTGCCTTGTGGCTCAGTATTAAACAGATGACTTCAGTTTCTTCCCATGAAAATTCATACTCAGCAGAAGCCTAAAGACCCAAATGGCACTTTGCACTCTGAACAGAAGACTCAGGAGTTGCTGCTGGTAACAGCTGCCTGGCAGAGATGGGATGGTTTAAGTGCGTGCTTGTTCTTTGCTTTTAAGTCACAGTGGAACAGTTTTCTCCCCAGCTGCATGGAACACCCCTAAAACCCATCACAATCACACAACCCTCCTGCTTACCTTCACTTGGATTTTCTTTCAGCTGCTCCTCATACTCCTGCATGGCTGACACACAGCTGTTGTGGATGAGCTCCCCTAACCTCTTCAGATCAGCCACAGACTTATCCACCAGCTCAGCATCCCGGGCAATACACTCCAGCCTGGGAAAGGGGGAAAACCTATTTGATAAAGGGTATCTCCTGCCAGCCACCTCCTGAGCAATTGTGTCACAGTTCTCAGTAGTCAATACTGCCTACATATGACTGTACCAAACACACACAAGTCAAGTTCCTGCAGGAAACAACAGTTTTCATCTTTTTTTTAGGTCTACCAGGTCCACAGTAGTCCAACCTTTTGGGTTTTTTAGTATTAAAGCAAAGGTAAGAGCTGTCTATCTTGGGTACCACAGTCACTCTGTGTCTCTCCAATGTTACTTCATGCCTTCTCAGTCCCACTCCATTTGACAGCTGAAAGCTGCCATCTGCTGTCCCTTTTGCTTGGCTGAAGTCAGTAACACCAAGGCTCCATACACAAGCCTTGTGTTTCACAACAGAAGAATCCAACCAGCTGAAACAACACAGTCACGTCTCACACAATACATGCAAGGATCCCTGCCTCAGTTCTGAGACCTCAGCAAGGGCTACAGCTTTCCAGACCAACCACATATGCCCATCTCCCTTCCTTTCTCATTCACAGCTGGCTCTGCAGACACACACATGAGGATACTGTGTGTGCCTCTCCCCATTTCCCTACAAGCAGTGAAAGAAAAATGCTCCAAATCAAGTCTTGAAACTAATACACATGGAGAAGCTTGGCAAGCATTTTGGGTAGCATTTGCTGTTCAGACAGCTGCTCTCTGTCCTTTCTAGGCAGAGTGGAAATGCCCCAAGGGCCAGACAGTGCCAGAAGGAGGATGCTGTGTGCAGCCCTCTGCCATTACTGCCCTAGTTGCTTTTCAGCCAGCACTCATCAGTGTCCATCAATTGAGACATGAGGGACTGTATGGCAGTTTTTGGTCGCTGATCACACAACAGCAAGGCTTTGTGCTGTCTGTGGAGGTTATATCAAACACCCACAGCAACGTGGGTATGGCTAGAAATACCACACACACCCCCAGGATAACCCTCTGAAGCAGGTGTCATGGTAGGCCTCAACAGGCCAAATTGGGCTTGTACCTCTCCTGGCTGGCCCAGGCATGGTTTTCTGCTCTCCCTCCTGCTGTTTTGGGGAGAGCAACCACAGGAAAAGGGACAAAGAGCCTGGAGCCACCAAGTCTTGGGTCTGTGGCCTGCCCAGACCCTGCTGTAAACAAGGTGCACAGGGTTGCCTTGTGCAGGGCTGTGTTCTGCCCAAAAAAGGGTAAAGCAAGCCTATGGTTTCACCTAATATGGGCAAATCTTGGCTAACTGCCATTGGATTGCCTATCCTCTGTCCAAAGGCCCATTGGTCTCAGGTTGTATTGGATCAAAGGAGATGAGCAGGGAGCACAGAGGCCTTTGCCATTCCAAGGTGTGTCTGTGCCTGCTGCCTCTGATCCCTCCACGCATTTGGCCTGCACAGCCGGCGTGACACCGCAAGACATCTGCCTGCACCTGGAAGCCTTCTGCCCAGGGGGAAGCCCTGCAGAGAACACAAATCATCCAGAGAGCCAGGAACAGGTCAGAGATCGTCTGCCTCCTTTCCCCAGAAGCCTGGGGAGACTCTAAAGCCTCTGACAGCTACCGACAGCAACCCTGCCTTGGGTACTGTCAGATAGAATTCTGTGGGTAAATGCCAAAAGCCTCTTGGAATTATTAATTGCCTTCTGCCCTAAGCAGAAAGTAGCTCCTTGTGTCCATCTAGTGAGCAAGCGGCGTACTGGCCGCAAGCAGTGTACTGACCGCAAAGCTTCTCTGCCAGTTTAAATCCAGTTCAATTCATGTTTATATTCAATAGTTATCTCTGGATCCTATTACAGCCTGTACATAGTTTCCATAATGTTGCAAAGAGCCTGTTGTTATTATTATTAAATGGTGATGGGAGTTCTGAATATTTCATGTTAATAAACTGTTAATATTTTTAAATATCATCTCGCATTAATTAACTACCCCTACCCCTTTACAGCAGGGCCAGGCTGTGACTTACCGTTCGAGAGGCAACCCAAACTTCTTGTAAGCCTTGATAAACCTAATGAAAAAAAAAAAAAAATCAAAGAAGAAAGAAAACAAAAACTAAACCTACTGCCTTAAAAAGTGGCTCCAGTATCACAACTATTAAATATATCACAAGTATTAATTACAGTCTGCTACACTATCAACCTTGCATTCCACGCTGATTAGCTAAGCATCACTCCAAGACTGGGAAGCCAAATCCATTAACCCTCAGAAAGAGTTTTGTGACCTTGGCTGGAGAAGAACATGACATTATTATGAATGGTGGATGTTTGACAGAGGAGTTAAAAAAGAGGAGAGCCATAACTGTAGTGTGAAGAAGATGGAAAGAAAGCTTTGGCTCACACCATGTTGCTAATAATTAACTTTGTTTTTTAGCCCCAGAAGAAAAGAGGCATTAAATCAATGTCATTAGGAAGTTTAATGCTCAGGCTGTAAGAGCCCATCACAGGAGAGCCAACTGTGGTGCAATCCATCAGAGAGGTTTGCAGACAAGGGTTGTTATTTATTTTATGTCTTATTTTTGTTGTGAAAATCACTGCCACTGCCAACACACAACTTAAGGGCAAGAGTCAGACACCATTGTTGCAACTGAACAGTGCCTTGTGCTGGGAGTAGATCCAGCAGCTTCAACTACAAATTATTTGTTAAATTGGTTATTTGTTTTCCCTTCTTTTTAGTTGTGTTTTGCTCTTTCAACCCTTTCTGCTATATCACAATAACCAGGATGACTGATCTGGTTCAGATTGCAACACCTCCTTCCTCCTCTATGGTTTCAATATGGGACAACTACTGCAATCCAAAAAAGTCTGATCATTGCCTGTTTAAGAACACAGCAGAACCCAGAGAAAGGGTCAAGGAAAGCTCATAGGTCTCTCTTTTCCATCTGGACAGAGCCATAAGACAATGGTCTTTGAGAAAGAAGTTAGAAGATACGAGAAGAAAACAATGCTCTGGAATTCAGCCTTCAGCTGACTTCAGGGACAGAGTCTGGAAGAGGATACATAACCACTGGGATCCCAAGGACCAGTGCTTCTCATGGGGTTAATTTACCAGAGCTTGCCAGAGCTTCAACCTTAAATCAGCAGGACTACTGCCAGAAAAATGTCAGCAAGGCCACCAGAGTACTTGGCTTCTCCAGCACTGTATTTCATGCTATGTAAGACCACAGGTGTAACAGGGAGTTAACTCAATCCACTTGGCCCAGGAAGTGCAGTTACAACAAGGATTAATTTTAGGAAGGCACTAGCTTCACTGAAGCCTGGCTGAAGAGAATCCAGACCAGAATGTTCAGGTCAGCAGTTGACAGCAAACTGAATTACACAAAGGCGCAGAAGCTGGCCCAATGAACCAGCTCTATGTAAGCCACTGATATGCTTACAAGTGATCACCTCCTGGATTAATGTGGGGCTTTCTCCACCTGCATGGCATTTCCAGATTTGTTTTCTGAACTGTCTCTTGTGCTTGGCACTGACCTCCTGATTTCAGCATCAGTAAATCCTTCCACTGTGTCTTTTCTGACACTCCGAGGACGCCCCCTGCGCTTTGGTCTCTTCTCATCGTCGGTATCATCTGTCTCACTTTCTGATCCAGATGACCTCTGGAGCCTTCTTTTGGTTTCTGCATCTGATTCACTGTCATTTGTCTGGGCCTGGGTGTACCAGAAAAAGAGCAGGATGTTAATAACCTTTTCTGTCCCTCCCATGCAGTGGCACTAGCTTGCTCTCAGTCTGTAAAACACCTTGGCATCTCTTCCTGAAGGTGCAGAAGCTCACAAAACCAACCCAGAGAGGCTGCACATCCTTGCAGTTTCCAGGCTCTGGTGGTTATCCTTCCTTTAGAGGCTTCTAGCCAGCAGTTTCACATTTGCATTTTGATTTACTGAGGTATGAGATACATCAAACACCACTGATTACTGTGGTTTTGTGACAGAGTCCCTTAGGACACCTCAGAAATTAATCTAGAATCATGCAACATGAATTATCCTTCTCTCTAGTTTGCACTTTCCATGTTTTCCCTCAGCTCACAATCAGAGAATGGTAAGGTTGGAAGGGACCTCAAAGATCATCTAGTTCCAACCCCCTGCCATAGGCAGGGACACCTCCCACTAGTACAGGTCACTCAAGGCCTTGTCCAATGTGGCCTTGAACACTTCCAGGGAGGTTGTGGAGCACAGAGAACAATTCATAATCCCTTAAAGTCCCTGATCCCAGAAAACTTTCCTTTCACAATCTGTCTTCTGTTGGATTGGGCTAGATCCCATCACCTAGAAAAGAACTTGGGAAGACACCATCTCTTTTGCCTGCAAGATACACAGCCAGGCAAGAGTAGCCCAGGGATCTGGAGAGGCAAAGGGGAAAAAACTGGCAGAAAATGGCATCAACTGTAGTAAAATCTGCATTACACAGTTGGGTATTTTGCCCTGTGCTCACTACAGGTTGTCTTTATTTGGTCTGCTAAGGCAAGGTGAGCTGTACCAGGTCCAATGGGGGCCCTCACATTGCATTACAAACCACAGGCCCAAGGCATGATGCCAACAAGAGGTCCATGTGTTGCCTCTGTGCCTCACTCCTGAACAGCTCTGGAGAAGTGAAAGCAGCCCTGGGATGGCAGAAGGCTTCCCTTGCGTGCTGCCTTTTCCAGCTCACATCTCCTGCCTCTCAGCTCCTCAAGCTGGGCTGTACCTTTTTAGTGGAGCTCCGAATTCGAGGCAGCATGTAGATTTCCTCCAATTCTTTTTGCCTTTCTTCCTCCTCCACCTTTTTCCTCTGCTCCTCTGGAATGATATCGTCCCAGTCCTTCTGGGACCGCTCGTCCAGCTCCGTCTCCTCCTCCTCCATGGTTGCAAAGTTGGCCACCTTTTATAAGCAAAGAACACTTTTAGAAATCCTCTCCCCTGGCAGGAACACCCTAGAGCTGTCTGCTAAGCCTCAACTCCTTCCCTGTAGGAATTTTGCCAACATTTCCGTAACTGCTTTATAATTGATCCCTCTGTCACTGCATTCCTGGTTCTTTGCCATGTCTTTGGGCTAACAGCTTTTGAGGAAGTACGTGCAGTGTCAGAAGTACTGCTGAGCCTCTCTGACTTATTGGGTTTGTTTCCAAATTTGGTAAATTCTGCATTTTGTCCACAGCCTTCCAAATCACTCGTTTGAAATTAAATTAACAGCTCTGCCTCTCCCCGGCTATCAAATCCAGGCAACCTGCTTTGCATAGGTCACGTCTCGCCAGGCCTCATTTGTCCTCTTTATTACTGACCGTGGCAAGAAGTGAGAAGTCACAATCCTGCAGCCCACCAGAGAGCTGCAGGGTCCATACCTTGAACTGGGAGAGGAGCTCGTCGGTAGCGCTGGTGGACACTTCGTTCTCCCGTGTTTCAGCCAGGCGCAAAATCTCATCAATGTCCATCTCCTACCAGCCAGAAAGAAAGAAAGAGGAGGGTGCTGAGCACAGCAGGGAATAAGAGGCTTTAAGAACAGCCTCACAGGGTGCAAAGCTACACGTGCACCTTGCTGATATGAGCTAAATAAAGTGCAAATATCTGCGGGGTGTCATCAGAGAGGGCAGGGATTAACCACCTCGAGTGGAACAAAAGAGAATAAATAAGGGTGATACGATTAGAAGAAAAGGAACATCAAGGCTGAGCAGCAGGGAAAATTTCCAGAGTGAGATGTATTAACCATGGGCTGTTTACCTCAGGGGAAGCTCTGCTGCTCAGGCTGTGAAGAGAATTGGTCAAAGCACTCCGTACTAAACTGTCAAGCGGCACTGAGCTGAGGCAAGGAGAGAGTGACCTACTTGACTTTGCTGTGCTGACTCCTGTGTCTCTATGAGTACAACCAAAAAAGGATGCTGAAGAAGTGCTCTGAGGAGGCAGGGAGAGGAGTTCTCAGCAGGCTCTGCTCTAACTAGCTAATGAAGCCTCGAGAGCCAAAGGACTCTCTTGGTGACCACTGCCATTTAACTCCAAACAACAAGGTGCTCTGTGCTCAACTCTCTGAACCCCCAACCCCAGAACCCTCTTTTTTCAGCTTCTGCACTCAGGCATGCCCTCTTCACTGACCTGCTCTCATGCACAGAGCAAGTACAAAGAGGGGGCAAACACACCTGAGCCCCCATGCACACCCGCAGAGGACTACAGACAGCTAAGTGATTTCAATTTCAAGCTACCTGAGGCTCTGACTCTTCCCCTTCAAGTTCCTTGAAGAGATCTTCAGCTCCAAACTTCAGAATAGCTGTCAGCTCCTCCTTGTTGAAAGGATTTGAGCTGCAAGAACAAACGAGGAGGAAAATGTGTTTTGAGCTGTTAAGTCAGCTCTGCTAGAGCACAAAACCATGCCAAAGCTTTGCCTAATTAAAGCAAGCTGAGTTTTCTACTCAGCACTACAAAAACCTTTTTCATTTATCTCTTTCCTGCTCTAGCACAGATACTGCTGTAAAGGGAACAATGGCTGTCTGCTGGGGGGGAACAAATGAGGAGAGTCTGAGGTCACTGCCAAATTGTTCTACTGTCATTACCAAGTTCCCTCAGACCAGGAAGATTTCTAGAAGGAAGAAAGAAGTAAAAACAGGTGATGCATGGAAACTAGGATCTTTTTTCTAATCATCTTTATGCTATGTGTCCAAACTAACAGCAACCTAAGCCACATGTGGAAGCTGTCATTATTTATTAGCCTCCTGCCCTGCATCCTGTCCAACAAATCCTGCCAGATACCAGCAGGTGAAGCTGGTTCTGCCTCCTGACACAATCACACTTACTTGGATCTCCCGGAGTTGTTGTCCAGAACAGTCCTGCCAGTGGTGTCCATACGCTGGATCACCAAATGATCCAGCACCATTTTCTTCTTGGCCCTCTCAATGATCTCCTCCTCCACCGTCCCCTTTGTGACCAGGCGGTAAATGTTCACCTGAAGGACAAGAAGAGAACAGATCCATTTCCTGCACCTGACCATGCTCTGCTGACACAGCAATGCATCCCTCAGTGGTTTCACAGGAGACTAGTCTGCTGATGCCCTTCATGCACAGATGTCTCTTTCTTAAACTAAAACCCATCAGATGATTTTTATGTTTCGGGGGGATGAGCTAAACTCAGGCTGGTTAACACAGATCCTGCAGTGTGGCTAAGCACAGAGTAAAAATCTTCTGAGCCAATCATTCTAAATCCAAACTAGCATCAAACTTCTCACACATCTAATAAAATTCTAGTACAGGTGGATGTTCTACTTCCACAGAATGGCTTAAGTTGGAAGGGACCTCAGAGATCACCTATTCCAACCTGCTCACCATGGGCGGCGACACCTCTCAGCCAGGTTTGTCTGCTTCATCCAACTTGGCCTTGAACACCCCCAGGGATGAGGCAGCCACAACCTAAGGCAGCCTATTCCAGAGTTTCACTACCCTCATACTCCAAATTTTCTCAGGGCAAGAAAGATCAGAGTGCCCTAGCAGAGAAGTGGGTTCTTGGTTTGGAACCATGCTAGGATTCAAAAGCAACAGAAAGGACTTAGAAGTTGGTGAATTTGGGCTGATCTTGTTTCCTGGCTTTTAAATGAGTTTTGTCTGAGTTGGAGTCAAAAAGACCACATTTTCAGAGGGTCTGGGAGTCTGTCTAGATGCCTACAGAGAAACCACAGAGAAAATGACTCAGGCAGCTCTTCTAACCTGCTTCTTCTGTCCAATCCGGTGAGCTCGAGCCTGAGCCTGAAGATCATTTTGTGGGTTCCAGTCCGAATCAAAGATCACAACAGTATCAGCAGAGGCCAGATTAATTCCCAGCCCTCCAGCTCGTGTTGACAACAAGAAACAGAAGTCCTGGAGGAAAGAAAAAAGCATCCATGAGCTAACTGTGAACATAAACCAGCTGTGGTGGCTTCAAAGCCATGCAAGAAAAGGGAGGGAGGAGTCTGTTGCACTCATCCAGAAAGAGGATTGCCTTCCCACACGCCCTGCTCACACAGGCTCAGCACCACTGGACTTTAAGGTGAGGCAGTGCTGGCAAGGGTGGAAGTTGTGCTATTCCAGGAAGGGCCTGGCATGCATCCTTGTGGGACAGCAATGCTAACAGCTCAGGGCAAGGGCACCTCTGAGTCACTTCTGAAGGTCAGAGCATGCTGCCCACCACACTCCTAAAAACGCAGAGGCAAACCTGCACTTTCTGTTGCCTGAAACCTGCTGGGGGTGAGATCAACCACTGCAGACTGAGTCCCTGCTAAAGGGCATAGGGTGCCAGGTTAGCACCAAGATGTGTGAGCCCCTTGGAAAGGGGAAAGTGCAGATTCTGTGGGCACTCCTGCTCCTTTCCCACTCACTGTCTCCTTACTTGTGTCAACTTTCTGATCATCACGAAGCACTGAACTGTACCTCCTGTGTCAGCCAAGAATCCTCCTCCAGCCCTGACTTCTGGAGTGAGCAAAGCTTTTTGTCCCAGCTGGGCTGACTGTGGCACAGAAAAGTGCCTCACACCAGTCACTGTGAGTCAGCAAGCTCAGAAGAGAGGCTTGAGATACCCTCTCTTATTACACTGGAGACTTTGCTGCCTGCCAACAGTCAAAATCCCCCTTTCGCCTCTGCCATTTCACATCCAAAACCAGCTTCAGACTGGAGGAATCATTTAGCAAACACCTCATTTCCTGGACCATGGGAAGAGAACTGTGAAATTCTGGCTCTTCCTAGCCTTTTTAGGACATTCTGGTGATGACACCTGCAGCCCTGTTCTTCGGACGTAGGACATTTAAAATATGAAACCTGTTTAGCTGCAAAACCTGCTCTGCATCTTTAAGAGTACCTGGAGTCCTGTAAAAAGAAATGAATCCAATTCCCTCCTAGAAGTCACGACCTGTGGCTCAGCCATAAATGCTCACTGCTCAGGCAGCCCACCCAGACCCTCCTGAAGCAGGACAGCCCCAGCTGTGGTACCTCAGAGCCGTCAGCATTGAAGTGGTCCAGCGCCTGCTTGCGGATCTCCCCTTTGATCGAGCCGTCCAAGCGCTGGAAAATTCAACCACAATGATAAAAGAGAGAAGGTAAAGGAGCCCTGAGGAACTGCTGCATCCAAGTTCTGGGAGCCCTACAGCCCCCTTCCCTGCCTGCAGCATTTAATAATCAAAAATAACTGCCAATTAAAAAGAAGTGCCCTGCCTTAGCCCGTGGTGTCGCGAGGGCAGGAGGGTGACACTGCAGCTCTCGTTACAGGCTGCCAGCCAGGGATTCTCTCCTCTGGGTTTATCATAGGGCAGAGGCCTGCCTGTGTGTTTTGCAGAGCCACAGTGAGATGAAGGGACTTCCCAGTTCCCTCCAGTGTATTTCAGTAAGTGCAACTCATAACCCCAGCCCGCAGCCTCCGGGAAGCTCAGCGACTCCCATCACCCAGGCTCCCTCTCTGTGTTCTTGGACTTCCCATGAACCCCACTGCTTTCCATGCTGATGTTTCTCACCTGAAAAGGGTAGTGTTTGATGGTCAGGTACTCTGCCAAGATGTCCAGCATCCTCACCATCTGGGAGAAGATCAGCACCCTGTTGCCTCTCTCCCGCAGCCTGGTCAGCAGCTTGTCCAAGAGAATCAGCTTCCCACTGCTCCTGACCAGAGACTGAAGGAGGAATGGTCATTCCAGCTGGTGCCTTCCAATTTTACCCTCAGGTACTCAGATGTGGCTCTTTTGGGGCCTGCACACCTCTAATCGAATCATCTGGATTTACCCAAAGATGATTTGATTCTAATCAAATCATCTGGATTTACACACAGAAGGAATCATCCAAGACAGATCTTAGATTGCACCTCCCGCTCTGGATAGACACCAAGCATTGCCCTCAGTGCAAGGGGACAGCAGGACATTCAGGGGCCCAGCCTTAGCTGTGAGGACTGTTTGTAATCGAAGAGCAGCAGAAGCTAAAGCTTCACCAGCTCTTGTCATGGTGGGAGGATAGGAAAAAGGGAAAAGTAGAGAAAAAGCAATGGTAACCAAAGGCACTGCCCACCTGCAGGGTCTCAAGGCCATTCTCTCTCTCATTTTCCTCAGGAGGTTTAATAAGGTAGCAATGGTTGCAGCACTTTTTCAACTCCATCACAATGTTCAGGAAACCAGATGTGCTCCCCCTCGTTCCCTTGGAGAGAGCTTTATAGTTTCTTGTCAAAATCCACCTACAGGCAAGAAAGTGAAAGCTCTAAATCATTCCACGGTGCAGAGTGGGCCTGCTGGAGCCTCAGAGGAACAAAACCTTCAGGGATGTCTTGTTCAGGCATCTATCTACTTCCCTCCCTCCATCTCTCTTCATTTACAGAGGACACTGTTGGCTCCTGACTAGAAACCCCAACCTTATTTTCCTGTTGGTACTACTACAGTTTAATATGAAACAGTACCAGAATTTTGTGGGGAGCTTTATTCTGCCTGGAAAGACACAGCCTCTGTCCTCCAAAGCTGGCCAGCTGGATTGTATCACTCTACAAAAGCATCTCCAGTGGCCTTAGAGATGCTTTTCCAGAAGGAAAAATATCAACTACCCTACCTCAGATTCCCACTGTGAAACTCCTGGTACTACAGTTGAAGGACTCAGTACACTGAAACACATTCCCAAGGCACACAGAGGTCTCCTGGCACTCTCAGTAACTTCAGAAGTGACTCACTTGTAATACTGTTTCTGCAAAGCAGACATCTCCACACGAAGGATCTGCTCCACTTTGGCTGGCAAAGATTTCTCCACATCCTTCTTCACTCTGCGTAGGAGAAACGGCTCCAGGACTTTGTGTAGGCTCTGGTAGCCATTCTCTCTACCTTTCCCATGATCCTCTTCAAAATCCTCCCAGAACTCAAACCTAGCAACAGAAATGAGAAGCAGAGAGGCTCAGAAACCCTCTTGTCTTATCACATCAAACAGCAGCTACTGCCCTGCTGCACAAGAGAGGAGATCATCACTAAGGGGTAATGGTTTCAAAGCAGAGAAGAGCAGATTCAGATTGGGTGTTAGGGACAAGTTGTGCACCATGAGGTTGGTGGAATGCTGGAACAGGTTGCCCAGGGAGTTTAGGCCCCATCCCTGGAGATATTCAAGGTGAGGCCCAACAAGGCACTGGGCATCTTGACCTAACTGAGGATACCTCTGCTTACTGCAGAAGGGGTTGGACTGGATGACCTTGGAGGTCCCTTCCAACCCAAACCATTCTATGATTCCATAACCAATTTAGTGGAGGGTAAAGTCTCTGCTTTGGGTAACTACATGGACTGGTAGTAAAGTTAGAAGCTCTCTGGTCTTAGATGCCTTCCTAACATCTTATCTTTGAGTTCCACACTGACTCCCAGGACCCAAAATCCCAAGTTTTCTGGTATTCTGCTCTGTTGTCTCCTGTTGGCATTTACTTGACAGCAATTTCTGACCTGTGCCCCCTCTCAGGCAGGGCTTTGACAACTGCACTGTTTTTCACACTGCTCTAAAGACTCTTTTGACATGTGGAGATCTGCTCTTATCCTCCACTTGGGAGACCTTGAACCCCTCCCTCACTCTCTGTGATCCAACAAAAGGGCAACCTGATCTAGTTGAGGATGCCTCTGCTTACTGCAGAAGGGGTTGGACTAGATGACTTTCAGAGGTCCCTTCCAACCCAAGCCATTCTATGATTCTGGGATTCCATAATTCAGCAGTCAAACAGTATTTTAGTGAGTTTTGGGGCATGCTTTTCTTAGCCTCAGCAATGCAAGGCAGCACCTTTTGTTTTCAAGCAAACAAAACCTTTGTGATAATGTGGACAGGAGGACAACCAGCTAAGACAGCACAGCCCTTGTGTGGTAAAACAGGTGGGGAGGGTTGCTGCCCCACAATGTACTGCAAACCCCACAAATGGTTCAGATGATTGCTTAAAACAAGTTCAGCTTTTCAGAGGTGGCTCTAAGAGAGCAGGCAGAGACCCCATCCCTGGAGGTGATTAAGAGGAGGCTGGATGAGGCACTTAGTGCCATGGGTTAGTTAATTAGAAGGGTTAGGTGATAGGTTGGACTCAATGATCTTAGAGGTCTTTCCAACCTGGTTAATTCTGTGATTCTATGATTAGGTTTCCCCATTCAATTTGCTGCCAGAAATACTCCCTCTATTTAGTCATTTCACCTCTGATTTTCCCCACCAATGTCTGCACCATTTCCACTGCTCCACTGAGCTGAACTCAGGGATTTAATTTAGGGGTTTCTGCCACTCTGCACTCCCTTGAGCCTGTTAAACAGACAGGAATGGAGACAGAGAGATTCTGGAGGACCAAATGGACACTTACTTCTCTGGCATGATGAAATGCAGCAGGGACCAGAGCTCTTTGAGTGAATTTTGAAGTGGGGTGCCAGTGATCAGCAGTCTGTGGTTGGACTTGAAATCAATCAATGTTTTGTACAGCAGAGAATCATCATTTTTCAACCGATGGGCTTCATCCACGCCCAGAAAGGCCCAGTTAATACTTCCCAGAACAGCCTGGAGGGAAAGAAGAAAACAAAAACAGGTCCAAAGGAGATGCTGGGTCAGACAAGCCCCACCACCCTGCACATGCTTGTGTTTCTCTATGTCCAGCAAGCACTGCAGTGTGTGCTTTCCAGCATGTCCTGCCCGAGCCCTGCTGCTTAATACACCACCAAAGGAGTTTGGCCCACAAGAGTTTCTCGTCATAAAATCTGGGACCAAGATTCCTACCATGGTTTTACCTCCCTGGAAAGGAGAGGTGAAACAGCCATGCTGTGCAGAGCTCCTGCCACATCTGCAAAGTCTTTCAGCAGGTTGATCTATTTCAATCCACCTCTGCTTTACCCAGAAAGCACAGTCCTGACTCAGCCTCCAACTCCCGCCTTTCTCCATGTTGCTAGGGTCCTGCTGGAGCAGTAGCTCCACTGGAGCAGCAGCAGAGCAGACAAGCAAGACTGTAAAGTTAAGGCAACCTGAGAAATTTTATGATGATGATGAATTTTAAACTTTTTGTTTTCTGCTTGGACTCAGTGAAGCCCTGACAGGGCTGATGAGCATTTCCTAAGCAAAGAGATTTCTCCTAAGTATAAAATCCCAGATATCATAACCACCGTGGCCAGCAGCTCAGTGGAAGGTTTTGTCCTCTTAACTAGTCTAAAATTAAATCAGGTCCAGCCAGACAGTGCCCCTCCTGGTCTTACAAGTGAAAAGAATAACACAAGAGTACAGAGCACAAGAGAGAAGACACTGCAATGAATGTCCTACATCCCCTCTGCTTTACTGGCAAGCAAATAGTAGCTGTGTGTTCTTCCATCACCACAGAAGGAAGAGGGGAAACCCACTAGCTGTGGGCTGGCTTCCCCCTTTGCAAGCAAGAGAAAAGCATTAAGAAAAATGTGTCCAGCAGCTCTAGGGAGATTCTCCTCCTCCTCTGCCCTGGTGAGACCACACCTGCAATACTGTGTCCAGTTTTGGACTCCCCACTTCAAGAGAGGCAGGGATATGCTGGAGATAATCCAAGAGGGAACTACGAGGATGATTGGAAGACTTGAGTATTTCTGCTTTGAAGAAAGACTGATAGACCTGGGGCTGGAGAAAAGAAGGTTGAGAGGGGAACCTGATTAATGTCTATAAGTATCTGAAGGGTGGGTGTCAGGATGCAAGTGCCAGGCTCTTGTTAGTGGTGCCCAGTGACAGGACAAGGAACAGAGTACAAGCTGAAATGCAGGAGGTTCCACCTCAACACAAGGAGACACTTCTGTATGGTGAAGGTGCTGGAGCACTGGAACAGGCTGCACAGAGAGGTTGTAGAGTCTTCCTCTCTGAAAACTTTGAAAACCCATCTGCATGAGTTCCTGTGTGACCTGCCTAGGTGATCCTGCTTTGGCAGGGGGTTTGCACTCCATCATCTCTGGAGGTCACTTTTGACCCCTGACATTCTCTGATTCTGTAAAAAACATCCTTGGACTATTACTCACCTTATCCTTGAGAAGGATCTCATATGTTGTGATAAGTGCATTGAACTTCAACCTTTTGGACTGAGAGTGGATCCACTCGTACTCACGGATCTGTGAGAGGAGACCAAAGTTAACACCCAGTTAACATTACTGAAAGGGAGGAGTTAACAATCACTGTTCTACTGTAGCTGTGGCCAAACCTCTGATCTTCAAAGGTGCCATTTGAGGAGCTCATGGTGCCCGAGGAGCAGTTCATTTTAGTGCCCAGGTTATTCAGTTGTGTCATACACCCTGCTGCTGTGACAGTGCCCTCATCTGCCAGATGAATGCAGCATCTCCCTGGTGACACCACTACAGTCCCAACAGTTGCTTTCTACACCACCAGACCCCACACCCTTTGCTTTCTGATTACTCACCATGTTCCTGCTCATCAGGTCTCCGATGTAAACCACAACGTTTATCTCAGGTGCCCACACTTCAAACTCTCTCTGCCAGGAGGTGAGAGTGGACAAGGGCACCACCACCAGGAAAGGGCCATAGAGTTGATGCTGATGGAAGAGGTATGACAGGAAGGATATTGTCTGAATCGTCTTGCCCAGCCCCATTTCATCAGCCAGGATCACGCTGTTGTTCCTGAGAAAGAAGAGAACAGATCTAAATGCTGTACATGCTTTCACCACTGCTCACTCACTGTGCACTAGCATGAGGAGCAACCCACGACAGGGACAGAAAGGGGGCAGTGCAAAACCATGGATCTGAACCCTGCACCTGGCCAAATAACTCACAAAAAAGGAACACTCCAAACCGGTAGGGAAGGACAAAGGCTAAGGAAGAGGGGAGTCAGTGGTCTAATTTTAGAAGGACATCTCTCAAAGGCTTCAACCTTTCTTTTTCAGTTAGGGCAATGGAAAATGAAGGCTGATACGTGCCATGCTCATACAGCAACCAAACCCTGCATGTGAACAGGCCCAGGCAGGCAAAATGGCTTCTGTTTTCGCACGAGGTTTCTTAAGTTCATGCCCCAGATAGTTCCTGCTTGCGGTGTCTGCAAGGCAGCTGGGTGTGATCACATCTGAAATCTTGCAAGCTGCAGAAGCAGGGTGGGTAAAGACCTCACTTGAAAACAATAGGGTCAGATCCTACTGGGACAAAACTCTGGAAGCAAAATGCACATTGCAGAGCATCTGCACATACTTGCACCAGGAGTGAGCAAGCCAGTTGAGGCCCTCCAGCTGGTAGTCTCGCAGCTCCAGGTTCTCACCACCAATGTAAGAAGGTTGTTTCTTCAAGGCAACGAACCTTGGCCTCTGCTTCAACACCTGGAAAAGAAGATGCCGTGAGCCCACTGAAGAAGACAAAGTAAGGCTGAAAATCCAGCAATGAATGCCCATCTGTTCATGTTTTCAAGTCCATCCACGTTTTCCTAGACAGTGGTTGTGTTTGCACTCTAGAAAACCACTTCATAGTGTTCTGCTTTGCCTGTTGTCCTCTGGTTCTGACAACATGAGCTGGGAGGCCCCTGGAGAGCACAGAAAGCTGAACACTAGATGCAACAAGCTCCACGTTTCTTTTGTTTTGTTTTTTTTAATCCTCTTGTTTTCCCTTCCATTATCTCTGTTCCTTTCCCCACTACATCAGCATCTTGCATCTTTTCCCAGGTGTGGGTTGGTTTTTTTTTTTTCATCCAACTGACATTAAAACTCTGCATTTCTGCAGAAGCTCCTTCTGAGGAGGAAGCACTTTGCAAGATTAACTCAGCCTCCCACTCCCCAGGGAGGGACATAATGTTCTCCCTGTGCCTGGAGTAAATGAAACCAAAAGGGGCTTCATCTCTCTGCCTAAAGCACACTACAAGAACAGCAAAAAAACCACTGGTGGGAGGCTGGGAAAACGTTCTCTGACATTTATCCTGACAAAACTTGATGTTCCCATCACTTGTGTCATCAGCCAGCCTGGAGAAAGCCAGCAAGAGGAGAGAAGAGAAAGAAGCAAACCTTGCAGTCCCGGGTAGGAATCGTTTTGGAGTTGTTGCGATTGTTGAAGCTGTCGATGCAGTGCTGGAATTTCTTGCTTATGAGAGCTTCATCTTCCCAGCTGCACTCAGCATAGGGCAGCCCCATCCACTTACACAGGTACTCGGGGTCATTCGAGGACGTTTTGCGACTGTTGGCTGCAAAATATGCAATAAAAAAAAAAAAGCAAGCCTCAGCACCTGTGGTTGTGTGGCTGAACCACAAGCGTGGCTCACGGGGCAGTCTGAACCACCCCTACGACCATAAGACAGGTCTTGGCTAGCAGAACAAGCTTAGAGGAACCAAAAAACCTTCCTTTACCTGGGAAATCTGAATGTCCCGTTGCAGACTTGCTGGTCTTCACAGCTGTTAGGAGACAGAAGGCAAGGAAAGAAGAACCACTCGTTAGCACCCCTTCTGCACAGAGAGGTCCTGTACTCGTGGGAGGTGTCCCTGCCTATGGCAGGGGGTTGGAACTAGATGATCTTTGGGGTCCCTTCCAACCTTACCACTCCGTGATTCTATGAAAGGTTTGGAGCGCTGGCCACCAGCAGAGGGAGCAGGGCGGGTAGGCTGCCGCTTCCCCGCAGCCCAGGTGCTTCTGCAGGCATTGCACGGGGATTTGAGCAGCCATCCCAGCCAATTCCCAAAGCAGCTGGCTGCCGGCACCTCTGACCCACAGGGCTGTGGTATTACTGAAGTGCTCAGTAAGCCCTGATTTTATTTTGAACAAGTAATCTTGAAAATCTAACGCCAACCACATCCTCAACCACATCATGGCAAGTGGTCCTCACAAAACTCTGTGAGGCCTGCACTGCTGCTTTGCTAAAAGGAAGAAGGCAAAGAACTTCAGAAGCAGCAGCTTCAACATCTCTTTGGCAACTTCTTTATCACCTCACACTCCAGGCAGGGAGAGTGATTTGTATGGCCTGTGATCACAAATCTGTAAACAGAGATTTCTACTGATCAAAGCCTGAATGTCACACATTGCAATACACCTAGCATGAGTTTTTCTTCAGAGATACTAGAGGGCAGAGAAATAGAGGGCATCACCCACTCCTTCTGCTACCACTAGAGATTAAAGATCCCACTTTCCCCCTTTCCACGAGTGCTGGGTTCACTTACCAATGACTCTCTCCACTATTTGATACTGCTTGTTCAGCTCTGAAGCCAGCTCCTGTTGGCAGTTGAAATATTCTACATCTTCAGGTGACACCTTGCCCAACCTGGATGTGAAAAAAAAAAATTAAACTCCAATCCAAAACCCATTATAATGCTTCTGTCATAATGCCACAGATGGGGATTCTACTTTCCTGCATGGTTCTGTCATTCAGACAAACCACTGAAGCAGACTACTGCTTAGATGATGTTTCCTAAAGCTTCCTATCATTATAAATCATGACTGAGAAGCAGATACCACAGATGTTCTTACTCTCTCTCTGTTAACTGATGCCTTATTCTGCTGCAGGAATCAGTTTCCAAACCAGGCTCACAGACTGAAGCTACTGCTCCAGCCTGTTCACTCTGGAAACACACCACAGCTCCTGCCCTCAAGAGTTCCTGGGAAGGTCAGGCACAAACTGATGTAAACCGTGTACAGAGACAAGCCCATAATTAACAGGAGTCAATAAGGCTGCAAAGCCCTCACTGCACTTCCTGGACCAGATGAATCTGAGCACCATTCAGATTCATCACAGGCTCAGACGATGTCAGAGGTTGGAAGGGACCCAAAGAGCTCATCGAGTCCAATCCCTCTGCCAGAGCGGAACCATACAATCTAGCACAGGTCACACAGGAATGCATCCAGACAGGCCTTGAAAGGCCCCAGAGAAGGAGACTCCACAACCTCTCTGGGTAGCCTGTGCCAGTGCTCTGGGACCCTTACAGTAAAAAAGTTCTTCCTCATGTTGAGGTGGAACTTTCTGTGCTGTCGTTTGTATGTTGTCATCTAAGCAATTCTCGAACCTGGCAAGTGGCGATATTGTAGGTTTCACTCCTCTTACTATATCTTTCAGCATCATGACCACAGACATCACCTTTGTGAGGGGTGATGTTCATCAGTAGGCAAAGACAGATGTGAATGTTGTGCACCAAAACCCAGGCTTTGACTGCAACTTGCTTTGCAAGAAGAAATCAAATGTTTTCTGTCACGACTCTGCAAACCTCGGGCTACAACAAAATTTGCCCAAGGCCTGAAGAACGTTTGGAATAAACCATACCATTGCTTGATCTCCTCCTCTTTTTTCTTGAAGTTCTCAAGCTTTTTCAGGCCCTTCACTTTCTGCTGCTGCAGGGACTCTTCGCTCTCCCACGTGCTGTGGATGTATGACCAGCCTTTCCATTTGATCAGGTACTGAACCTCTCCCTCGTCCTTTTCAGGATCGAAGTCGGCGCTCGGGTTGCCGTTGGCTTCGGTTGCATACACTGTGGTGGAAGCACCAGTGGCTGCAGAAGAAAGCAGGCTGCACTCAGTGCCTTTGTTATCAGGCACTGGACATCAACTGCATTAGGGCAGAAAGTTATTTTTCTAATACATCTTTTGTGTCAGCACAAAGAACTACCTACAGATTTGGCAAGCCACTAAGACAGGCACACAAAAGTTCCCCGCACAACAAAATCTTTTTTCAATCTATCAGAAATGCTTTAAATATAATCCAAAGGTCTCTTGCAAATGTTCACCACCATTCAGTTTTACAAAACCCCCTTTGTCAGGCTCTGAGAACAAAACAGCAGCTTTATTTTCATTATGGCTTTGTGAATGGAGCTATGAAAAGTGACTCTACTGGAAGATCTATTTTATACCTCAAAGAAGAGAGAAGCAAGAATCGCGGAACAATGAACGCGGCTCTCAAACGCCTGCACGCCAAATGAAAGCTGCCAAGCACATAAACTTGACATTTGAGGTTTTTCAATACTTAATTTTACAAAAGCTGCTAGAAGACATAAATAAGAGGCACTGAGGAAAGGAGGAAGAGCAGTGAAACAACCCTTGGCCTCACTTTGAAGTTGTAAAAGCACGGCACCAGCTCAAGAGAGGCTGTGAGTGCACGTGACTGACATCAGCAATAAAGGCCTTTCCCAGAGCTACACACCTCCTTTCTTTCCAAGCCTGATGTCCAGGACTTTCTCAATAGTTTCACTGTTGTCTTGCTGTTCATCAGCTCCTTCCCCAGTCATCTCAATCAGGTCATCAGAATCAGTCTCAAAATCATCATCTTCTTTGTAACTGAAAGAGGTCAAAACCAAATTGATCCAAAAGCCTTTGACTCTTCCTAGTCCAGACACATGCAGAATGGCATGGAGCAGAGCAAGCCACCTCCAGGATTTTCCCTGGGTTCCACAGCATGCCCAGCACATGCATTTCTTCAGTTAGACAGTCAGTGTTTTCCCCTGAGACACTCAGACAGCCACACTTCACCAGATTACAGAGTAAGAGAATAGCAGGGGTTGGAAGGGATCTCCAGAGATCACTCAGTCCAAACCCCTGTCAGTGCATGATCACCTAGAGCAGGTCACACAGGAACACATTCAGGTGGGTTTTGAAAGTCTCCAGGGAAGATGATTCCAGAACCTTTCTGTGCAGCCTGCTCCATCACCCTCACCATACAGAAATGTCTCCTTGTGTTGAGGTGGAACCTGCTGTGTTCTAGCTTGTACCTGTTGTTCCCTGTCCTGTCACTGGGCACCACTAACAAGCACCTGGCACCTTCATCTTGACACCCACCTCTCAGATAGTTACAGATGTATCAGACAGTTGATAACATTCCCTCTCAGCCTTCTTTTCTCAATATTAAGATTAATACTCTATCTTATCCATGTATTTTTTCCTGGTCTTGGCCAACATCAGATGCTTCATGAGGTGTTGCAGAAGCAAGACCATGGACAGTGAAAGATTTTAACAGTGGAGGTTGCAGAGCATCGAAAGACTGTATGGGTACCTACACTGCCCTAGGAACTCCATTTCTTCTCTTTGATGAACATCTAACCACTAGGGATGGTGGCTTCAGGTGACTCTCTGCAAGCCCCTTTATTAGGACAGCCAAGAGGTGAGGTGTATTGGGGAATGGGTGATTCTTTACCTCCACTGTGTCTCAACGCTCTGTTTCAAGGCATTATCCATCAGCCAGTCTCACACAACCGGTCCAACCTCTCACAGCTCATTTTACTCCTTCTTATCCATTATTTGCAATTTGTAATCTCAGAGGGCTTTAGAAATATTATGAAAAGCTCCTCACAGCTCTCTAAGGGGAAATTATTTCCTCCTTTACAGACAGCTAATCAAGGTAAGGAGAAGTCAGATGTTCACGGCATGAACCAGCCAAAGGAACCTCTCAGACAACAGATATCTGCAGGGCAGGGGAGAGTCTCCCTGCAGAATCACACAAGGGACTCAGTGCTCGGGGCAGGGAATTTGAGGTGCCCCTCTTCCCCAGGCAGCCAGCTCTCATCACCATCAATCCCACACTTTTTGATACCTGACATTTTTGGAGGCTCTTCGTCGAGTTTGTCTCTTGGGCGTCTCATCATCTTCATCATCATCGTCGTCTTCAGATGAATCTGGTTTCTTTCTCTTCTTGCCACACTGGCGTTTGTGAGGCTTTTTAACACTGGTTTTGGCCACTGTTCTAAAATAAGAATTCATAAAACCATGAACCAGTATGCTTCACCCAAACATCCACTTCAGCAAGTCATTAAGGAAGCAAAACTCTCAAGTATCAGACTCCTAAGGCTTTAGGCTGCTTTAACTGCCACAGAAACCACTGCATCACTCACTGGAGCATGAAATGGGGAGACAAGAGAGCAACCAGGTCCCAGATTTACTAGGTCATAAATAAAGGTAATCTTGCAGGAAAAAAAAGACCACTTTCTTTAGCACCAAAGAGAAATCATCCCTCCAGCACAGGCAGAAAAAGAGACAGCCTGAACAACCACTCCTTACCTCCTTTGGGCAGGCCTTCTCGCTTTGATTTTCTTCCGTTCGGGCTCACTCTCTCCACTGGTGCCTTGCTCCCCTCCATCTTCATCCTCTTCTTCACCAGAAATCTCTCTTTTCCATTTATTTCTACAGTCAGAAATGTAGGTCAGGAAAGGCAACCACATTTCAACCCAAACCCCTGGCTAAGCTGACATCCAAGCCATACTAGCAGGCCGTAACCATGAGCAGAAGTTGCAAGCTTCACTCTTGGTTGTTCTGTGCAACAGATGAAGAGTTTTATGGTGTGATTCTTTGCTCTTAGGAAGAGGCCTGAGTCACCTAGGTTTTAGTTCACATACTGGCAGCCTATTTTGAATGCCTTTCAACATACACTACAGCACTGCTTGTGGCAGAGTTGTGCTGCTTACAGCTGGGTGGGCAACAGCTTTGGTTTATTTCTTTTTCTTTTTCCACTTCTGCTTTTCTGAAATGAGTTGGAAAGATCTTAAGAGAAGTGCTCACTTTCACTCATGGAACTCATGGAGTATAAACCACAACATGCTCTGTTACATGATCTCCTCCTAGCCTGGAAAATGGAGCAAATAAGCCTCCTGTCATCTAAACTCAGGCAATTAAAGCTTTCAAGCATGAAACCAAATCACATCACACTGTTAATGGAAGGAAACGTGTACTCTGTGAGCAATGCAGAGCAATGCTGCAGCTCCAAAACACCCTTTGAAGGAGGCAAGAGAGGATGTCCTCTCTCCAAGGGAATGTGGAGATTATTCTCCTCGCTCAGGAGAGGTCCATACTACCACAGTCCTCCTTGTCCCTTACTACTTTTCTTCCTGCACTGATGTGTGCCACTGAATGAAAACTTGAGACACAAAAAACAGAAGAAAGGGAGCAGGATTTGGTGGCTGTGTCTAAAGTTTTCTCCAGCAGGCAGTTTAGAGTTCAGCTCACTTCTGTGTTTGGAAAAACTCAGAAGTACTTATCAGATGGAAAAAGGCAGTTGAATATGACTGTAAGTTAACACAGTCACTCACAGTGATCAGATACACAAAATATCCTTTGTGGAAATCCTTTTCTTTTAGCCCTTATCACTGATAAAAGATAACAGAGGATAATAACTTGGCATTTTATTCTCTGCTAATCAAAAAGGTGAGTGGAAAAGAGACTGAACTATTTTAGGAACAAATTCTGCGCCATGAGGGTGGTGGAACACTGGAGCAGGTTGCCCAGGGAGGTGGTTGAGGCCTTCACTACAAGGTGAGGCTTGACAGGGCTCTGGGTAGCCTGATCTAGCTGAGGATGTCCCGCCTGACTGCAGAGGACGTTGGACTGGATGACCTCCAGAGGTCCCTTCCAACCCAGACCATTCCATGAGAGCAGTAAGGGAAGTTGACTTGTTCAGATTCCATCACAGGTGACGTGGGAAAAACATAAACAAAAGCTAAGTTGGGAGATTGTATCCAATATTCACCCTTCAATTTCAGTCACCTAGACTGTTATTACTGGAAATACTAAACAATGTCTTTTGCAAGCTCTCCACGTTGACACCACCTATCAAAGAAGCCAGTTGTGAAGGACAAACCAAGCTAAAGTGGCACCACTCCAAACCCTCTCCCTAGAAACTTACGTTTTTTTCATTTGCTTCTGGCCTCTTCTTTTTGGGCTCTCATTTTCAGATTCGCTACTTGCCTTTAATTGAAAAGAAAGAAAATCAGGTTGTAGGCTTCAGCTCTGGACTATCTCTCTCCAAGGATGCAACTCAAACACATGCATGTGGTCTGAGCTCAGACAGAGCCCCACTGCTCTTTCACTGCAGCACAGGAAGGAAGCTTTGGTGCAACTGTGCAGATTCCCAGCACCGTTTCCTCTGCACTGCCTCAGCTGCAGGGTTAATGCTGCTTTGCTCTCAGCATGAAGAAGGTTATCTCTCTGCAGAAAGGCTGGAGAGCTCTACTACAACATCTGTCCTGGAGTCCCTGAGCTCAGCATGTGTGAGGCTGCAACCCACCCACCCCTCATCATCAGCCTCCAGGACCTGGCAGATGCCACCTCAGCAGTGGCGGTAGCCAGGCAGACCTTCAGCACTCCATGGATTACAAACCCATGGGTGAATCTAACCCAGCAAACATTGCCCTGCAGCCCAGGGAGAGCCCAGCTGCTGGTATCTCTGCCCATGGTGCATGATGAACATCACTGTCTGATGTTCAAGAGGCAGGCTGCAGCATAACTTTGTGCTTTCTAGCTGGTACTTGCAGGGCCTGCTGCAGGGCTAAGGCTCAGCTGTCTTACAGGCCTTTGAACTGAGAGGGCAGTGGCTGCATGTGCTCTGGTGAGAAGCCAGAGCTTCTCTTTCAGCAGGTTCTTGGAGAGGTGTTCAGGTTTAGTTTCTGTGACTGAAGTCACACAAACACACCACGACCTCTGCTTTTGTTACAGACACTTTCTATGAGGAAGGAAGTGCTTATAAAAAGACAATGTTCTCATCACAAGAGTGTCCTTGCTCCCCTGAGGACCTGACTATGTCAGAGCCATGCCCTGCTGCTCTCCTCCTAATCCTCCAGTCTCCAGCAGTGAAGTCTCTGGCTAAACAGATCAGCAGATATTCTAACCACCTGCTGTACTGTTTTAAACGTGGGTGTCATTAGGTGCTACACACCAAGACAGCTACAAACAACATCCTTAGGCAGGCTGGACACAACTCCATTTTGACAATCTGTCTAAAAGCAGATTTTCACACAAGTACCATCCCTCAACCAACAGACCACTTTTCCTTGTACACTGGTCCCAGAAAACTGAAAGCAGCAATGTGAGGTTTCTAAAGGAGTATTAAAATGATAGAAGCAGCCTCCAAGACTTGCTTGCTCTACACACTGACTGGAAACATTCCATTTCATACTGCTTTCTGCAGCAGTAATCAGCTCTAGCTCTAGGTAATGCCTATCCAGCATCACAGGTACTTCACTTTGCATCTCCTGCTACACCCACCACCACCACCCTCCTCCTGGATACTGCCAGCAAAGCTGTTCACTCACTTTGGTGAGAAGGTGTGAGCTGCAATATGAAAAAGTTGAGGCTCTGGAGAGCCAAAGCCCACCCCTTTGCTTGCTTTATTTTCATTTTCCATCATCCCTTCCACCAGCAGAAATTTCCCTCTTGCTTGCATCCCTGTTTCCATTAAAATACACTGAATTCCTGCCTGCCACATTAGACCAGCAGCTTTGCTGAATTTTACACGTCACACAGGAACACCTTTGCACCACCTCCTGCTCTGAATGTCTGCTCATCCACCTGTTTCACAGCCCTGCAGGAGATCTCACCTCCTTCACCAAGTATCCAGGAAGCAAGTGACTAGAAAGAACCACAGAGCACCCTGCCTACCCTTGTAACACAAGCCAAGCATGCCACAGATTTCAGCTGCAACAAGCAAAGTTGAAAAGTCCTCAGCTTTCTTTTTTTCATCTCTTTTCTGCCCTCTGAAGCATGCTGCTTTGGCATTCCAACTCTGGCATGTTTTGGTGAGAGCAGTCCCTCAAAGCATGTTTACTTTCTGCTGCCTTTTGGCAAACCCCAAGTAAAGAGAGGTGTGTTTGCCTTTGGCTCTGCATCAGAGAAGATCACATTTGGAGAAAGCCAAATAGAACCTTTGGCTCTTTGAAACTAACTCCACTTCTTTGCCAAAATCCCATTTTAAAGTCTTTAGTGTACATATTCCTAATGTCTTTGCTCTCCCCCTGCTCTGTTTCTGTCTCTACAAAGCCAATGTTCATCTCTTAATGACTCTTCTCTGCCTCACTTCTTCCTGCCTTGAAAAATCTAACTTGTGACTGCAGCTCAGCCGCCTTCAATTACATCTCTCAAAGACATCATTGTCTTAGTTGGCTGCACATCAAGCCCAGCTCTATCTCCTCTGACACAGCCAGTCCCCAGCCTGAGTCATCTGCCTGCCTTGTGCTCCCACATCCTCCCTGCACTGGTGCTGGAAAGCACAGTGCTGGGCAGCAGCCACCTGTGACTGCCTCTCCTTGTTACTCCCTCGCCTACCACTGACCTGTGTCTCACCAGCTCCTGTCATGCTGTCCCTGGTGTGCCAAGCTCCAGTCCCTGGCCAAAAGCTGTTTTTCACCATTTTATTCAGAAATATTGGGTGGTTTTTTTTTTAATAAAGCAGAAGTACATTTTAGCAACCCCTTTGTTCTGGCTAAATCCACATTTCAGGATCCAGATGCAAAACTCTATGCTGAGTTCTATGCTCCTTCTCTTTCTCTGGAGATATTCCAAAGCCACCTGGATGTGTTCCTGTGTGACCTACTCTAAGTGATCCTGCTCTGGCAGAGGGACTGCACTGGATGGTCTTTGGAGGGCCCTTCCAACCCCTTAACATTGTGTGATTGTGTGACTCTGCAACTTGCTCAAATCAGCCCTAGGGTGAGATTTGCCTCTTTGCCTTGGGCTCTTGTTACATCCCACTATCAACGTCAGCACACAGGCTCTGGCTGTGGGCAGTTCCTTAGCTAAGGAAGTGTAGATGATAACCAGAAAGCTGGGAGCACACCAGGTCCAGAGCACGCAGCTGAGATGCCATCTGCACTCCAGGAAGTACACTGATTGGGCAATCACATGCAACTCGAATTTTAGTGACGTCACTTCCCTGAATGACACAAGTGAAGCTGACAAAATCCATCTCCAGGGCCAACCAGGGCTTTTTGTCAGCCCAGTAAGACACTGGGGGTGCACACAGCTCCCCCCTGGGCCAGGTACTAGCACTGGTAAAGCTCCGCTGGGCTCTGGCTGCCCCTCTGGGGTGCTGCTGCTGTAGCCAAGGGGAAAGGCAAATTCTCATGCCCCCTTTCTCTGGGGAAAGGTGACCTCTCATTTCCCCTTTCCCTACTGTGCCAGTCACTGCTTCCAACTGGACTAGGAACTAGCCTTTTATGATTTGCTTTTCCCAGCTCCAGCTGAAGGGATCTGCCTTCTCCATGCCTCACTGCCTCCTATCATATAATTTCTTTTTCTTCTCTCCCAGCACAAAAAGCGTGCACATGTTTCCCTGAGTCATTGTCTATGGAGCAATACTGTACAGAACACAATGATGCTGCATACACAGCACCAAGCAGAGCAATGCAGCAGCACCAGCTTTCAAATTCTGGTCCTACAGGTTGTCCATGAGTGTCCTCACCACCAGCCTAGGGCAGGAGAAACAGAGACTCTGAGCA
This sequence comes from Semnornis frantzii, assembly GCA_013399775.1. Taxonomy (NCBI): domain Eukaryota; kingdom Metazoa; phylum Chordata; class Aves; order Piciformes; family Ramphastidae; genus Semnornis; species Semnornis frantzii. Next base: position 25,983 of record VWYK01010824.1, on the reverse strand, counting down.
ATAAGCACGGTCTGTGTGAGCCTCCTGAGCTCATGCTGCCTACTAGGAGAGATAATGATGTGCTTAAACAGAGGCAAGAAATACTTAAGACCAGTTAAAGTGAGGATTTGCTCATTGCAGGTTTTACAGAGGTCAAGTTGGAGAACTCAGCTCACCAGGTTAGTTTTATTCTCTCTCTCTCAATAATACTAGTAGGAGCACATGAACTTTGAGCAAAGACAAGATGTAAAGCACTGATCAAAATGTAAACGAGTAGAACTTGCTTTTCAATGATCAAACCAACTCTACTTTGGGAACACCTCTGGTGTGTGACTTGTGGCCTCTCTGACCATGACATTGATCATTGACTTCAACTTCAAATTACCCTTTTAATGACAAAAAAATGGTGTCTGCTTTGGGCACATTTATTTCTCAGCTGCCCTAGAATACTCTGAAAGGCACCTGGCTCTGCACATCTCACTTCCCCTGGCTAAAACCTGAGGCTGATTTATGAACTGCAAAGAAAACACACGGGGCAAGTACTGATTTGACTACAAAATTCACAAGTGCTCTTATTCCTGGAGACAGCTCTGGCCCTGCTAGCAGCTCTGTACCCCTATGCAAAACTGCCCTTTCACTTTGATTTCTGCCCGTGTCTCGGTATCGATCACCAGTTGTCACCCTCTCAATTGCAGCTCAGAGACCTACACCACAGGCTCGGTGGCCCCTGGGCAGTTCCCAAGTTCTCGGAAGGAAATCACTTCTGACACAGAAATAACCCTGCCCAAACCACTGCTCTCAGAGGACAGGGTTGAGATGGAACAGTGCCCCCAAAACTGAACCACCTCCACCTACGTGCCAACTTCCCCCACCCGGGTTGAGTGACGGGGCAGCAGGAGGGCAGGTGTGATGATGGTTGGTTCTTGTTCTCTGAGCCTGCCAGGCTGCCTGGGCGATGCTGTTTGCTAACACTGCAGAGAAGCGTTAGGGAAGAAGGCAATTAAAAGCTCCTAGACACTGTGCTGGAAGTCCCAAGCAGCAAGCAACAAGAGGAGGTCACTGGCGACAGGCTTAACCCTGTAAAGGTAAAAAGCAATCTTAAGAGGTGTCAAGCGCCTTGGGTTTCTGCCAGCTCCAGCAGCAGTGAGGAGTGCTCAGCACCGTGCAGGCTCGAGCTATGCTATTTCCTCCCTTCTTGGCGTTTTAGGTCTTCCAAAATCAAGACTTTCCACAGTCTCCTGCTCTTTGCGAGGCCCCAGCACTGTGCTCCTGACACGTCACACCCTCCGTCAGACTCTGTTGCAGATGGGAGTCGCCCTACAGGGATCAGCCAGCGTCGCTTTGAGGGGAAAGAGAGGGGGAGGGGGGTGTTCCAATTTTGGCAGTTTTGGTTTGCAGTGGGATCACTTGCAGGGCTTGTTTTTTTGGGTGGGTTTGTTTTTTTTTTTTTTTACAATATTTTGTGGTATAGCAAAGTTTTTACATCTCAGATCGAGTTCGTTTTGGGTTTTTTTGATTTTTTTTTTTTTTTAAACTTTATCGTACCTTAAGTAGTAGGAAATAAAGATATTTAAAAAAGAAAACAACATTTGCAAAACCACGTAATATTGTAAAACAAAAAAAGATGGGACTTACCTGAGCCCCTAAGAGGGCACTCGGGTCTGCAGCGGAGGTCTGTGGTGGGTGTGACATCGCCAGCACAGTGCATGCCAGGGAAGAGCCTGGCCCTTGCAGAACTTGAAAAGGAAAACAAAAGCTAAGTCAATGATGTGCCCTGAGGCCCTTCCTAACCTGCTGCTACCTGGGACATCCAGCACAGGAGCTTGAGAGGGGCACTGGGGGTGCCACAAGGTTCAGAGGCAAGGCAGCCGAGGAAAGAGATGGAGATCTGTGTGTGCCATGTGAGTCGGAGCCCTCCAGCATCCAAATGTGCGTTTTGGAAGCAAAGTGCAAACATCCTGACCATCAGAGAGCACCACGGGGCTCCTTGCTCTGCTCAGAATCTGGCCCTCTTCTCTTCGGGTTCCCAACAGCACGTTTTTGTACCTAGCTGTAAAGCCCCAAACTTCACTTTTGGCCTACTAAGCCTCTCCCCTCTGCTATAGCTACTCCACCTTTCTGAGCGCCTGCAGATGAAAATGCAGAAAGTCTGTTAGATGCAAGTGAAGGTGAAGGCTTAATCCTACATCTTCTGAAAAAACGAAGGTTTGTCTGCCAGGCTGTGACCACCATCACCTGCAACTGAAGTATAAAAGACTCCTCACTATTCACTCAAAGACAAGTGGATGGTTCATAAAGCTGAACGCACACAAAATGTCGTTGTCAGCAGGATCCATTCCAGGACTGGCAACAATGGCTCTTTTGTTGTGACGAGGTGTTTCTGGGAAGTTTCCTTTATTCCTAGTTGGATTTGTGTTGTGTTTTGTTTGTAGGGTTTGTTTTTTTTCTCCACACAGACTCATTCTCTCCAGGACGTTTCTACAGCAGAGCATGACTTGCATTACATCCCATTCCAGCAATCAGATCAGTGCATGCAGGTCTCAGTGTCCCGCTGACTCCAGAGGGCCAAGCAGATCCCGACTGGAGGACTGAAACCTTAACTGTAAGCTCCAACATCCATGCATCAGGTTAGGACTCGGTGGTTACAAGGCAATGCAAATGACACCTGCCTTTGCTCTTTGGGATTGCTTGGTTTGGTATGTTCAGTAATCCCTCATCTTTTTGTTTTTTTTTCCTTACCTCATCTTTTATATTAAATCGCGACGGCTCTTGTCTGCTCCGGTTTGACCTCCTAACCCCATAAACATCAGGATACTCTTCCCACATCTGCAAAATAAACAGACCATCAGGGGGCCTGCTTCACCCCCCTGTTGACATTTTAGATTTCTGATGGTGAACATTTGGGGTTTTTTGTTTGGTTGGGTTTTTTTTTAAATTAAACATAAAACCATTAGGGAATTAGCAACCAGTACAGGAAGGCATTAAAGAACTGGCTGAAAAGGATGATGAGTGTTAGGGGATATCTGGTAACACTCTAAAGCATTGTGTTTTATCTCAGCTTTATGGTGCTCCGTCTTTCCATCAGGGTGAAAATTACTCTCCAGCTCATTTAGGCTGAAGGACAGTGTTGATAACCAGTCCTCTACAAGCAAAGGTGCTGAAGGTAAGAAGGCAACACCTTGCATGAGAAATAAATGGACCTATCACCTCAAAAGGGACAATTCACAGTTGCTGGCAGCTTCCATCACGATTTCTTTCTATAGAGAATATCCCATCAGCTTGCCTGACATCACCACCAGCAACTTTAAAAGCATATTCTGTGGCCCAACCTGGCTGGTAAGTAGAACAGGGTACCCTGTCTTTTAGCAAGACAAGGCAGAGGTGCTGCCAGTTCTTCTGAAGGCACTGATGCGATTGTGGCTTGGCAGTGCAGGACACATGGATGTGCAGGGACAGCTACTGGGAATGGTTGCATTCCATTGGCTGTAACCAGGCCCCACACAGTTTACACAGTGTGTAACAGCATGCACTTGTTCTTGCTGGATGGACAGGAGGAGAAGGGGGAGACAAGAACTGATGTCTAGAGGGTTATGAATGCAGAGCTGTGTAGGAGACACAGGACACTGGCAGATTCCCAGGGCAGATATGAACTACCAATGTGCCCCTCTCAAACACCTACACCAACAACCCCTCTCTCCCTCAGCAGAGCTTATCCTCTTACAGTTTTCTAAACTTATTCATTCTCCTTCAGCTCCACTGCCTCCAGTTCTCAAATGTCTCTAAAATCCACCGTCAGGAAATCAAAACATACTGCCAGATACAGCAGCAACTTGGGATTGAGAGTCTGATGAATACAAGGCTGCAGCCCAACTACTCTTTGCGCTACTGTAAAGGAGTAATGGGATAACATTGCCACAGACAGACTGCAAAGGTGTTTATGTGTTCACATGAAACAAAACCTCAAAAAGAGTCTCCAAACCACCTGAAGAATTTGACTTTTAAACAGTACATGTTTTGGATGAGGGATCTACTCCCATGACAAATCTGATTAGCACCCAACGCAAATTAACCTCACACCTTCATGGGTGTATCTAGATAGAAATACCAAATAAACAATAATATCATAATTAATTGCCTTGGTTATTCGAGGGGAACAGGTATCAACATGCCTGGGTAAGATTTAGCTAAGGAAAACACCCATTAATAGAGAAATTAATGAAGGGAGAGGCTTTCTCATTAGAGGGTGCCCTGACCTTTTCACATTTCATCCATGCTGCACGTGGCTATGCTCCCTCACAGGGAAATTTTGATGTTTATTGTTAGGGACATGCTCTTAGAAGCCCAGAGGAAAAGAAAACTTCTTTCAGTCTCTGCTTATCAACCACAAAACAGAAATATGGTGGCATCACAGTTGCCCTACAAACACATCCTTCCTTGCCAGTGTCTCAGCACATGAGGTTTAGCCACAACCCGAGCTGGCAGCCTAGCAATTTGAGAGGGAGAAGCTGTTAACAAAATCCTTTGCTTCTCCCTTGCAAGTAGGTGGGGAGCACAGCACTGCCCTTCCTTCTCAGCCTATTCTTTACACACATAGCTACTTTCTCCATACAACTCACTCTCACAAGCAAGCTGTGCAAGTGCAAACCACAGCAAAGAAGAACAGAAGAGTTACACACCACAAGCAAACAAATCAACCTGACCTAACCCGATTTTCTTCCCTCCATCTTTGCCAACTTTCTGCCTCCAAATGGGTAATTCAGGTCCTCTTTCTCACCTCACACTACACTGAGGTGTCTCCATCCCTCAGGTAAAAAGCAGGTACCTAAGGCACAGCTCTGCACTGGTGAGGTGCCAACATCATACACATTGGACACTTGCAATCCCTTTTCCTGCTGGGAAGCACCAGACTGAGGGCAAACCTGGTTGTTTTAGAGGGATATTGCTAGGGGTTAGCTGGGAGGTTGCAGGGAAAAAAACCACAACAAAGAACCACGATTCTAGGCATAATAAATAAGTTAAAAACCATTTTAAAACCTTTTCCCCTCTTTCCCTTTTTTTGTTTGCTTTTTTGTTGTTTTCCTTTGCTTTTTTTCCAAGAAGGAAGACAGTGACAAAAAAATCAATATAGTCCAAATCCTAGACAAGATTTCTCCTGATTATGTATTGCATGAGTTAGCTGTACTGCTTCTGAGGGAGAGGAGAGATAGGAAAGTGGAGTGGAAGGACAAAGAGACAGGATGAAGTGACAAGGTCATGTCATGATGACAGATGTCTGCCCCTCATTCACACCAGTAAGTCCCATCACTATCTACCTGGTGCCCACAGGGTTGTTCCATCAAACACGCAAGCTCCTGCTCACAAGTATGACACCACCACAGACCAAACAGTCAGCAACCACCTTGAGGATACCAGAGTTCAGAAGCTGTTTGGTCAACGCGCAAAGTGGTGGGGAAGCTGAAGACAGCTTTGTTAAGGTCCTGCTCTCTGCCCTTTCATGGTGGGTACAGGGGTAACATGGCTGTGCAGAGCAGCAGGGGCAATACCTTCTTAACATCTGCTATCCTTTCCTTCTTAGAGGCTGGTTTTTCTTTGGTTTCAGGAGGGGTCTGCTGGGATTTCGAACATGTTGATTCACTTTCGGATTCAGATTGACTCTCGGAGGACTCCGAGCTGCTGTTTGACTCGCTGCCCTGTTCACTTTCAGACTGGCTTGCAGAGTCAGAGCCAGAGGCTTCTTCAGATGCTGAGTGACTGATGGTAGAGAAAGAAGAGATTACATTTTAACTGCACTGACATGGCCCACAAACACGCAGCAAACCAACCTGAGTCATGTCCAAGCTACAGCAAGAGGCTTGGCATAGCCTAAATGCAAGCCTGTGGCCCCAAACGACCTGCACTGGCACACTGAAGCAGAAGCAATTTCTTCCCAGGACAGGCATTGTACACATAGGTGGGAGTGCAGCCTCCAAAATCACTACCCAGATTTCTGAACAATCCTGCTTAATTTCCAAAAGAGACCAGCACCAAAAAATTGTATGAATAACACTATATACTATATTAAATATTGTGCTTCTTGCAAAGAGAATAAATTCAGCAACAGAGCAGGAGAAAAGAACTTATAGAGGCATGTGCTGGGGCAGCTCCTGCTTGCAGTATTACACCGGTGCTGGGCAGACTGCATTCCTCAAGCAGTAAATACTGGGAGGGGAAAACTTTAAATAGGTGTTGGGGTTTTATTTCTTCCTGTTAAAAATACACGGAACATTCACTTAAATGCAGGCTCCCACATAAAACGTAGAGGCCGCACTACTTTAGGTGGCTAAAACACTCCAATACCTTTACCAAATCAATCCAACACCTATTTTTTATTTAAAATCAAATTAAAGCAAACTGGTAACTCGTTAGAACATATAACATAGAAAATAGTAAAGGAGCATTATGAATCCCACTCTGCCACACACTAAAATGCAGGCGATTGCAAATGTTGACTTTCCAAGCCAGCTGCTGATCTGCAGCTGGATGCTTCTGCAATATTTAATGCTTCTGCAATATTTAAGGGTGTGCAGCTGATAACACCATGAATAAAAGAGCCAGGAAAACGTTGCTGAGAGAATACAGATTTTAATTTTCCTCCCTTTTTTGTACAAAATCACAGAAGTAACGAGATGCATTGATGTCTGGGCCGAGACTTCACCACTCGACAAAGAACACAAAGGCAAAACCCCCACGAGCACAGGTACAGAGGGCAGAAAGTCATCCCCAGCCTCGGCTGCCGTTCGCAGGCACAGCCCTGCGCAGACAGCGCTCATTAACACCACGTCAGGAAGTTTGCTGCTCTCAAGGAAGCCTCTGACGGTCTCCGAGGACTGGGAGCGGGCTGGCCGCGGCAGCTCTGCAGCTCCAGGGCTCGTGTCCCGGCTGCCGTCTCGGCGGGAGCGGGCAGAGGGCAGCAGGCAGCGATGGCTGCAGCAGCGCCCGCCGCGCCGCCAGCCTGCCGGCCGCCATTTTGCAGCCGGCCCCACTCCACCATCTTGCGAGCGCCGTGCGCTGGCAGCTGCTGCTCTGGGGCCGGGCAAGTCCAGCAGTGCAAGGGCGTAGCATGCGCTGGGGAAAAAGAACGGTGGGGAGTGAGCATTTTTGAGACTGAAGGACTTGAAACCAGGCTTCCGCAGCGTGGAGTGGAGGGTGAAGGGCTGCTGGTTTCGTTGGCCTCAGTTGCTTTTGAAGGAGATCTCGGCATCGCATGGCTTCCTCCCAGCATGGCTGGAAAGTCAAGTTGAACTACCACCCTTCCAGGCCACCCAGTCACTCCTGTCTGTCCCACTTCTATCCATGACCACAGGCACAGCCCCGTGCACGGCCACCTCGCTACACCCTGCTGCCAGCTGTCCCTTCCTCTGCGTGTTCTGCTGCTTCCACTCCCCTCTTCTCCATCTCCATGCTCTCTGCTATACTCCATTGCCGATACCCTCTGCCACATCTCCTTGCTCACCTTGGGGGTTGGACTCCATGATCCCTTTGGGTCCCTTCCCCTCCTTGCTCGCTTTGGAGGTTGGACTTGATGATGCCTTTGGGTCCCTTCCAACCCCTGACGTCCTGTGATCCTCTGCCTGCCACCCTGCAGCTCTCTGAACAGCTTCGCCTTGAGCATGTCCAACACATCTGCTGGCATCAGCTCCCAATGTCCTGCTCAAAGGCATCCCTTTGCCACCAAGCCTACTTGTGGCAGGTGAAGGAGCTTTGCTGCACAATGTTCAGAGTTAAGAGATGTTTTTCAACAAAACCAAGGGACCTTTATTAGCAAACACTGCCACACCGCTGGAGGAAGCCATGCTGCTGCAGCTCTGGTTTCCAAAGGCAGGGCTTGGTAGGACACCATCCCACAGAGCCTCCTGCTGGGATGGAGGCTTGACCTCCACGAAAGAATGTGATCTGGAGGCATCCAAACCTCTACTGCCCTGATCCAGCAGGCTCTTGTGGAATCGTGTTGGCATTCCATCTTCCACAGGGATGCAAGCAGGAGGAGGACGCTTTTCTTCCATCCTATCTATTAGCAATAACTGGAATAAATTGTAAAAGCCCAGGCTAGACTGAGTTCTGGCAGCATTTGTTTGAAGGCTGAACAGTAATTACTGGTAATTACTGCCCTGCTCCCACTCTGGAGCTCTGTTGTTTCTCAAGGCCCTAAGCTTTACTTCAAGAGCACAGGGATAAAGCCTTTCTGCATATCAATAGCTTGTGCTTTATCCAGAGCATTAACTTGATGCTCTAATTGTGTTTGGTTTTTTTGTTTTGTTTTTGTCAAGATGTGACCTGTGTCATCTGAAAAGAGAGCAACTTCTTAGTGACAAGATGACACACACCTCTACAGGTATCTACTTGCCCTACTGAGGAAAGAAATTTAGATGACAAATGAGGTTTTTTGAAGGCTGCTACAAATATATATATTTTTTTTTAAAGCAACCTGCTACCAAGGCAAAAGGATATGTCCTTGATAAGAAAAATGGTTAATTCCATAAAATAATCCTATCACCAAGACAATCAAGGAAACACTCCTCCCTTCAACATAGTATAAAGGATTTGCAACATTATAAATCAAGTTAGACCTTACACTGTACATAACTGGAGATTTAAGTCCTCTTTTCAGAAGCTATTTTGGGAATATGCCCTGCTTTAGTTTACCTAAGTTAACATCCAGTCGAGACCTACTTTCAATTAAACCCTAAGTGGGGGATAAACTATAAATAACAGTTACAAATATCATGATTCAACCAGTTTACTGTCCTCCAAATCCAGCAGAGAAACACTCTGAGCATCAAGAAAGCCACAGTTTGAACACAACTCCCTTGAAGTGAGAAACTCCTGTAAAAATGGAGATCTGCTAAGGTGCAGCCAAGTATGCTCCTTTGGTTTCTAAGAAATACTTCAGGCTATAATTCTGCTTTAATTAAGAACCTGCCTCCTGACTTGAGGGAGAAGAAAACCAAATCATCCCTTACTAAGAAGGACGTGTTGGTTTCCAAGAAATAAGTAGCTGAACAGCAGTGATAAGACCCTTTACAATCAGGCATCAAAGTTTACAAGGCAATTAATTACAGCGAGCCTGAAGCCTCCAGCCTTAGCATTTAATATTTCACATATGACTTCATTTTATAGGGGATCATCTTTGCTAACAGCAAAAAAATAAAACCAAACCCAGAACTTCATAAGCTCTCAAAAAAATGCATACGGCAGATATGTTTCCAGAAGACAAGATGAAAAAATACCCTACACATCATTCTGTGTCCAGGAGCTGAGAATTGCATTGCTCTAACAGGAACCATTCTATGCAACACTTTAAAATCTGGCTTTGATAGAACTTGCATGTAAGCAAGCAGATAAAGTAGGATTAACGACCCACGACCCTCCCACAAGACAAGCTCCTCCTAGCTTTAAGAACTCCAAAACTCCAAGTCTTGAATCTAATCAAGTTTCACTCAGCAAGCTGAGCACCTGTGAAAATGCCCTGGGGCGGGCTCAGGGACAGAGAGCCTCTCCCCTTTCCAGGCAGCCCTCACTCTACACTCCACGTTTCCAGTACTCACCTCATGCTTCAGTCTCTGCGCAGGCTGACGAACATCATCAGAGAGAGCCTCCGGAACACGGCAGAAGACTAGCCCAGAGCAATACTGGTCGCTGCGGGCTTGGCGAGCAAGCCGCTCCAGGAATCGGGAACACTACGTCTGGCAGCACAGACGAGTTGCAGAGAAAAGGGGCAAGCAAATCCCCAATTTCGGGCCAGCAGAAAGCCAGCTGCAAGTCAAGCTGCTCAGCTGGGACACCTCTAACTCCTCAACGTCCCTCTGGCAGAGCCAAGCCAACTACGAGCACGGCCGCTCTGGCAGAGCCAAGCCAATTACCAACCACAGGGCAGCCCACCGGACCTGCTGTGATGGACGCACCGCACGGCAGCAGGCAGCCATGCTGCACTTTGAAGGGAGCAAGATGTCTTCTCCAGACCAGATCTATCTGTTGGATTCAGGTCTACCAGGAAAAGAGCAGGTCAAGCCGGGGCTGCCAGCCACACCCATCCACCAGTGGCAAGGGTCATTGCTTTACTCCAAAGCAAAGCCACTGCAGGCAACCAGTTTACAGCTGTCTTCCTAAAGTCAGCCATACACGCACTGGGACAGCAAAGGGACAGCAACAAACCTAACACACCAGCTCAGCAGGATACCTCGTTATTCACCAGTATTTCCTATGAATATTTCATCTATAAATGCGGCTGTTTATTACTGTATTTAACATAACGTTACTAAACACGTGTGAAATGTTCAAGAGTACTGCAAATAAAAACCAGCACCACCAGTTAACCTTGATGCACTCACTCGAGACTCAGGGGAGCTGTAAAAAAAAAAAAGAAAAAAGAAAGAAAAAAAAAAAGCACCAAATGACATTTCAGCTCTAGGCTGAACAAGCCAGGGAGAAAAACAAAAGAACTATTATGGCAGTAGATCATCTGATTAGGAGGGGACAATATTTGATAAAAGGGTATAATAGGTGGACAACAGAGGACTCAGAACTTCGTGGGATCTATCCCTTGCTTTGAGGGTAAAAAGAAAAAAGCAAATGCTTTTTAAGCTTAGTCATACAGACACACAGAGAGCTTGCAGGATAGCTGAGTGGATGACGCTCACTGTGAAACTGCAGATAAATTCAATTCCTGGCTTTTTTAGTCCCCTTTATTTTATTCTGGAAGTCTGTTAGGGGGAGTGATTGGTGCTTGCCTGTCTCCCAAGGCAGAGATTTTCTGAGTGAGAAGCACTGAGAAAGGTCAATCGGTGAAAGAGCTTTTTTCAACTTATTTCCTGCAGGTAAACGTGGAAATGGGGGGAAGGAAGGAGGTCAATATACATATATATATATACACACACACACATATACACACATACACATATATATATATTCCTGCTACTCTACTAACTCTACCCATGCATGGTGTGGATTCTAACATGATCTGCCTCAAAGCAGGAACTTAAACTAGAATGTACCAAACACTGTTTAGAATTGCATCTCAAAACAACTCTGAATCATCACAATGTAATTAGGCCAGCTCTGGGCAGGCTTCTAAGTGGCACAACAAACACTCTCAAGGTTACAAGGTTGGGCCTGCCAGATAACTAACATGTACTTCAAAAAGCCTATTTCCCCTGCCTCATTTTGGGAGTGGCTACTTTTCCTCTCAAAGAGGCAAGAGAAGATTCTCATGGAGAATACACACTTCTTCCAGGTGTGACTGCAGACCCTTCTGGTGGAGGCTGGGTGTCAATTACACAGACACAGCACTAGGCAGGACAGGACCGTGGTGCTTCTGCAACAACTGCGGGATTGCACACTCAGCAGGGACCCTGCCTAGTTAACCATCGGATCTGGCTTGTGCCAGCCTGGCTCAAGAACTGGGACGGGGAGGAGGCGGAGGGAAATCACTCGCAGTGCGGCCGCTGCTATTTACCCCAGCACGGGGTTCGTCAAATGCCAAAGGCAGAGCAGCCCCGAGCACACAGCGAGCTAAATATATCCCTCACTCAGAGCTCCGCTGAAGCTCCCATCTTGAATGACAAGCATTTTCCAGAAGTGGGGTTTTTTCCCTCCACTACAAAGACTCCACATTCCACTTGCATAAGCAAGTAAAGAGAGCAGTTCATTCAGGATTGGGAGAACTGGTTCCCTGCACTCTGATCTTTGAGCCAGAGGCTGGAAATGCTTAGGATGTTTAGTGGGAAAAGAAAAACCATAACGGCACAGGGACAAAAGAAGTCAAAACCCCTCTGCTTGATTAAGGAGGCCATTCAGAATGCCCAAAGGCAGCTTCCTTCCCCTCCCCTGCACAGAAAGGGAAGGACAATTGCAGTTGTCAGGGATTTGAAAAGGGATCACCTCTGCTCACTGCTCCACATCCACCACCGCGGGAAGACCTGGGCTGGCTCCTAGTAGCCTGGTAATGAGCCCAAGGGCACGCACCTTCCCACAAGGGTTAACTCCTTGTACCCCTTTGCCATGCCAGCCACAGCCTCTTGCAGTTGTCACAGCAGGGGACAGCTGGGCTAAAGCTCAAAGGCAGCACAAAGGGAGCTGCACACGAGCAGCATCCGACTTGTCTAGAGCCTGCAGATGGGGGGGGGGGAGACTGAAGTGCACACACGCGATTTTGGCTTAAATTAGTACAGAAAGGGTAGTGTTTGGGGTTTAAGACCCGACAGTTAAACAAATGCAGTAGTGTTGAAATATAGGACCCCACATCATTAGCAAGCACACAAAAGTGCAGAGACTCCATTGTGGTTCCAGATCGCCCGCATATCAGAAAAAGGGAGCTTGACCTAGCCCAAGGGTTTTATTCCAAGTGACTGCTAAAAGCTAGTTTTAACAGATTTAAGGCTCGTCATTAAGCCTCAGTTTTACAGACAACACATGGCTCTCAGCTGGTGACAACGTAGTAGTTACAGCAGAAGTTCCTCCTCATGTAAAATAGATGCAATCAGCTCCTAGAACTAATCTATCAGGAATTCTGAATCATTTGGTCACATGTACCTTACAATAAAACCTGCAAGAACAGAAATAGTTACGACACAACTTCTTCCCAAGGAGCCAGCTGTTCTGCACTCAGTGGATTTTCGACATTGCAACACATTTGTTCATAGCCAGGGTCAAGGTTCCTGAGCAGTGAAGTGTTCAGCATCCCCATCTGTGAAGCACCAAGTGCTTGGCAAGCATGCTTACACATGAAGCATTGTGCAAGCCTCACCAGCAGAGCATCTAAAGGGAATATGAGATCATTGTTTCAAAGATTTATTTTTTTAACCTTAGAAATCAAGGCCAGGAAAACATAACTGCAGCCCAGACTGTCTCAGCCCACGGGTGAATATAAAGCAAGCTGTATGCTGAAAAGGAGAATTTAGCAGCAGTACTGCACAATGATGTAGTAAGAGCTAATGCAGATTTGGAAAGGCTCCCATCAACATTTTGCTTATTATATCCACAAGCCACTCCCTGCTCCAAGAAAAGGGGGGCTCAGTGGTGTGACAGACTTACAAAAGCCTAATTGCAAATCACTAGATGTGGATTTTTCATTTAAATATTTCTTTTTTTCTTTCATTTCAAGGATCCTTTAAAGGCAGATTTTACAAGCACATCACCACCTGTTGAAAGAGCATCCTCAAATGGCATTTCAGCACAGGTCTTTCCTTAGAAGCATGTAAGATCCTGTGTCAGTAGAACAGCACAGGCTGTGCTAGAAGCCTGCTTATATCTAATTATGGTAACCCAGGCCATCCCCTCCTGCAGTGCTGCTCTTGCTTGAATTTATTTTCCTCAAAGGAAAGAGAATGCAGGACAGAATCTTCCTCCATCCACTATCACTACCTTCCTGAGCTAGGGACATGGAGAGATTTAGAAGCGATTCTCCATCTTCAGATCTTGACAGGGTAATACAAGATTGCCATTCTTGCTGGATTGTTGTCTGTGACAGGAAACAAGATACAATGAATGCACACACCTCCAGGTTGTGTGTCAGGAGAAGATACAATTCCAAGGTAAGCTGCCAAAGCAGGTTTACCAGCAGCAAGGCCATGGCATCATAAGCTTCAGCCCCAGGGGCCCTACACTCCTGTTCACAGTCCCAAATACTTTACCATGTAGCTATCACTGCAGTTGCTACTGGTACCCTCTCATCTGCTCCTTAAAAGAAGTGGTGATAAGCCTGAGGAAACAGACAGGTCAGTATAAAAATTCCTCAGAGACAGGCTTAGCAACTCAGTAACCTGCTAATCATACCAACAGCTTTCTGAAAGGAGGCGTGAAACATGGAAACAAAAGCTGGGAACAGGTTTCTCGCCATACCAAGTTGGAGAGATTAAACACCCTTGGCCTTCCAGGCCCTGCCTCTGAGGAAGTTAGGAGTGGAAAAGTTTGTTTTCATGCAAATGAAAGCGTGGTTATTGCAGCCCAACTGCAGGCAGCCACGCTGCTCCCAAGGCACACACGTGAGCGCTTGCATTGAGAGTGCCACCCCCTGCAAGTGGTCGGATGTGACCCTGTGGCACTCTAACGCTTTTTTTTTTTTTTCCCTTTTCAAGCCGTGGGAGAGTTTGGCTTCAGCTCACATAGGAAATGGGGGAAGGTGCAGATAAGGCCAACTGTTGCCCTCGAAGTACAGCAGGTGAAGCATCAATCCAACAGAAAGCGGAACAGGCGCTAATCTACAATCTCAGCCACATCAACCCCTCTTGGCTGAGGGCACGGATAAATGCAGGCAGCAGCAGGGTGGGAGCATGCCTGCACACACCTGCACACAAGGGCAGCACAGAAACCTTTTGCAGGGTTACAGAGTCACCCAGGTGAGCTTTTGTTCCAATTTTTTTTCCATTTTTATTCAGCGAAATAGCCATGCAGAGAAGAGGTGAAACATCACTAAGTAGCTCAAGATGTTTAACTAAAACCAACAACCCAGAAGAAATTAAATTATTGCTAAATGTAGCTTCTTGTTGTTGGAGCCTTTTTGGTTCTTTTACAGCACTATATATATACTGCACCAATTCCTGGCAGCAATTATAAAACAGGAAGCAGAGAAGTTGAAAGTTTCAGAATTGTGTCTTTGTAATTAGATGAGACATTTCCTTGGAGAGGGTAATATGAAACAGAAGTAACAAAGCAAACCAAGAACAATCTCCTTTGTGCTGCTCACAGACCACATCACAGTTCAGATGAATTCCTTACACATTATTCCTTTTGTGTCCTGCACTGATCAAGTGTTCCTCCCACCCCCCCAAAAAAAAAAAAAGTTTCATAAAGGGTTAAAAGCTCAAAAAGAAAAAATAATCCTGGCTAAAAAATTCACAGCAGTACAAATAAAACTGAAAGACTCAGTACATACAGTAGGGTCACAACAGCTAAAATGAAATTAATGAATTTCACCCTGAATGAAAAGTTGAAGTCCACATATAGAAGCTTTTTAATGAAGGTGCTTAATGTTTCCAGTCAGCTAAAAGGAAAACACAGCTGCAAAGTGTATATTGAAAGCAAGATGAGTTTCAGTGATGTATGGATGCTGAAGACTATAATGATATTAAGGAAAAAAAAGAAAGGCTAGGTGTTCCACGAATACTATGGTATTCTGCAATTGCTTTTGAAGGAACAAGAAAGAAAGAATAAAGAAGAGGAGGGGAGGGAAGGAAAGAAAGAATAAAGAAGAGGAAAAGGAAAGAAACAAGAAGGGGGGAAAGGAAAAAGAAAAAAGAGGGGGAAAAAAGGGGGAAAA
>VWYK01010824.1:296-10476 GCA_013399775.1 Semnornis frantzii | reverse complement strand
AAAAAAAAGGGGGAAAAGGAGAAAAATGGAACGAAATTTTTAAAAAAAAAGGGGGGGGGAAGAAACAAAAATTAAGGAAAAAATGGGGAAGAAGGAAAAAAAATAGTAAAAAAAGAGCCGCCTCCAAAATAACCCCGCTCCTTTTCAAGTAGCTCGCTTCCCAAACAGCCTGCCCTATTAAATAAAAAAAAATTAATGGGGGAAAAAGAAAAGGCAGGGCCTGCGCCTCCCGGATGAGGGACGCCAGAGCAGGCGCTGGACGCTAGGCCCCGCTGGCAGCGCAGCCCAGCCGCGCGCTGGTGGCGTGGGAGAGGCCGCGCGGCGTGCGCAGCCATCAGGCGCAGACATTAGGCGCCGCCATGGCTCTGCCCCCGCAGCAGCCGTCGCCGCCCGCCCCGCCGCCTGTTACCAGGCGAGCGCAGCCAATCGCCGTCCCCAGGCGGCACAAGGTGGCCTTTGAACTCCCCAGCAGCAACTTCCTGCTGCTTTTCGAGTACACACAGTGCAATGCAGTATGTCTGTCAGCTATGCGGCACAAAGGAACAGCCATTTTGTGACTCAACTGGACCCGCACCAAAATGCCAGGCGCTGCAGCCTTTCCTTCCCCTTTTGCGGGCAACAGGGGCTTTCTGAGCGCTACCGAAACCACAAAGGGCTGCTCGCCGCTTTTACACGCAGCCAGGAAGGACAATTTTTGTTCGACGCCTTCGTTTCTCTCCTCCCCACCCCCGCCAGATCCTCTTTCGCATCTAGCTACATCTTCATAAAATGGCTGCCAGTAAAAGCAGGGTGTTCTGCTCTGCGAGGGCTGCAGCACACGCTGCACAGCACTCTGCCTCTGGAAGGTGGCTGCGTCCAGAAATCCCACCATTTCACACCTCAGACCTCCCACTCTCTGAACAGGAACAGCCCGAGCCCTGACCCACCGAAACCTTTTTTTCCCCAAAATAATAGTATTTTATTCCTTGAGAAGGCAGCAGCTAAATACAGATGCAAGGGTTTGTTCAGCCCTGCAGCTTTTGCAGCAGAAGCCATTCCCACACCGAGGAATATAGGAGGTGGGAGAGCAACTGCAACAGATGCAGGCTGGGGGAACAATGTATCCAGGGCACGGTATTTGCTATCTTCTAAGAACTCGCACCCAGACTTGAGGGGAGGGTCCCCAGCCTGCTCTCACCTCTGAAGCTGACATTAGGTTGCAACATAAATGCATCTTCACAGCACCTGCCTTTCACAGATGCGGTGCAGAAGACGCTAGCAAACACACCAGAATTTTGTTCAATTCCCAGATACAGAGGTGGTGGTTATCAGTAACTGCAGCATAGAAACTTTTAGCCTAGGTGCAGAAAGTTGCCTGAAATGAGCCAGCTTCAAGTCTGGAAAGAATTTACAAAGGACACAGGTGTGGCTGTTCATCTAGTAGGGCACAAGGTACACAGCTCAGGTTACAAACTGTAAAGAATGAACACTTATCTCCCTCCCCAGGAATCAGTCTATTTTGAGACAATTCCCAGGTATTTGTATTCAGCACAGGCCTTTGCATTTCCTTAGGACTGGAAAAGTGAAGAGTCAATTCCAAACATACTTCTCTCCCCAGTCAGGACACTAAGGTAGTGTATAGGGATTTTTCTTTTTTTTTTTTTTTCCTTCTGCATTAACACCTTCCTGAAGTCCTGCATTTCTGCTTCTCCAGCCCAAGTGAATGACACTGGTCATGGTCATATCCACCCTTTCCGCCCATCTCCATCCAGGCCTGCCACCAGGGTTTATGTCACAGGGCTTCACGTATTTCCATGGATGCTGAGCTGCTCTCACAAGTGGGGAGAGAGATGGCCAGCAGCACGTGAAGTGCAGCCACCAGTGCATTTCTGGGCTACAGCAAAGCAAAGTGGTGGCTTTACTTCCTAGAAATCATTTCCCCTGCAACTTGAAGTCAACCTCAGGAAGTAAAGCCCATTTTACGACATTCAGCTGACTCACAGCTCTGAAATCAGCTCGACAGGGCCCAGTCACAAATACCCTGTGCTCAATTGTTCTCACATTCTAGGTGAGTGGATGTTACCCATAGCAATTTTATTTTGGGAAAGAACTGTGGATGGGGAGAAGGGTAACCTCACACACAACAGGTGTTGATGTAAATTGATCGATTGTGATAAGGAACCTTTCACTGAAAACACCAAAAAGCACACCAGACACTATGCAAATATAATGCTTCTAAAACCCAAAAAAACCTCAAAGGTCTCCCTTCTGTAGAGTTACTGCTTGATATCTCCAATTTAATCTCTTATTTTACATATTTCTAACACTGAAGAAATATGTTAATTTAGATTTCCTGGGGAAAAAAAAATCCTATTATTGCTCTTGCTGATAAATCTACACTTAAAAAAAAAAAAAACAGCAAGCATTAGTGCTTAAACAAACTGAATCATAATGACTTGGTTGTTTTTTTAAAATTGACTTTTCAAGCAGTATTTTGTGTGCAATAATGTAAGCATAGCATAATCTGAAGTGTTTTTAAACTGCATTATTAAAATCACTCTATATAGGTGCTATATGTAATGCTTCACCAGTTCCCTGAGGCTAATTGAGTTAATCATTTCAAATTAAAACTTACCCATATCCATTTTAGGATTTTAAAATTTCACTGCAAATTTAATACATCCAGAATAGCATCCCAGTTTATGCTGCTAGGAGGTTACAGTAAATTTGGTAATAAATATTATTCCCACAGTATTTCAAGTTTGTGTGTTTAAGGAAGGTTAAATGCCAGACATCGAGAATAATATTGAAACACCTTGCAAACATCACATAGAGCACATGTGATACAGACAGTTCACAATTCTTTTTTATTCATGTTGGTTAAAAATTACTCAAGACAGCACCAGATAAAAATAAAACAGGCCACAGTTGGATTAAAAATAACAAAATGTCAAACTCGAGTGGAAGCAAAAATGCAGATAGTTCAATTTCCAATCTCCAAAAAAGCTGACCCTTTAAATACAAAATGAGCAATTCAGTCATTATAAATCAGCATTCCTAGCAAACAAGCATTCCCCAGTCTTTCACACTTTTCCTACAGCAGGGTTGAGTTTATAAAAATCTGCAGTGAATCTTGTTACTTGACAAAAGTAAATAAAAATACTCTGAGCAAAATATACATTCAACAAACAAGTAAAGCATTTGGAGCCTCTTGGTAACAGCCCCAGTGTGTATTTTTTGCTACCAAATGCCATCACCAGTAGGAGAAAGTCTGGTTAAATTGTATCAAAATGTTCTAAAATACCTAAACAGTATCAAAGTTCTATAAGCTCGAATAAAATTTGAAGCAAGGAGTATGAGACGAACAGGCACTTTCCAGTTTATATTTTAAAATGAGCTTTTTTTCATTCATCTAACTTCTTCTTGTGTCTATTTACTATAATTTACTACTACACCAGGCTTCTGTATGGCCCTCAGTTAAAGTTTAGACTTCTGAGATTCTTCAAAGAAAAATTTGCCTTGTATGTAAAATGGTGCAATGCAGCAATGGCTAAACCGACAAGGTCATTTTTCACAGCACAAAAAACCTAAAAACCGAAATTCAAAAGCTGGAAAAACATCCTACAGAGGAAAGGGCTGCCCTGAATAAAGGTACAGTACCTTTTGACTATGACATGGGCCCTTAAGTCACAACACAACTTTCAGAAATTGCTACCAAAAAAAAAATTAGGGTGTGGCATGCTAACAATCTCAAGGTCATTCCTTAAAAAGGAAGCAAAATCAGTAAAATGTTTTGTATTAAGCACTGACAGTAACCCAAGGCTGTCAAAGTAAACAGGGTATTCACAGGTTTTACCAAAAAAAAAAAAAAAGTAAGTTGATAGATCATACCTCGATGCATTGCTGTGGACTGAACCCTCCTCTCCTTGGCTTTTGTCCTTATTTCTCATCATCTTTTTTATTCTTAAATATTAAGAGGGGGGAGATCGAGGGTGTCTGTTTGCTTTGAAGTCCTGTGCCCAGGTATTTACTGTCAAAAGTTGAAAGAAAGGTAAGGTCCCAGTTCGTTTCACTGCCTTTCATTATCAGGAACAAAGTCCTGACGCTGCAATGATATTGTTATAACAATACACGACACCGAGCAACACGGCAAAAAGGGCATTTAAAACAAATAAGCCTTTTTTAGAACAAAAATCCCAGAATAAACACAGCAGAGGAGCATCCTGCAAACTTTCCCAAAGTAACGCTGGATGCAAATAATCTCTGTATCTTATTGCGTCATCTCAATACAGCTCAAATCGGTCGAAAATCAAAGTAGTCAAAACGGCAGAAATCTAAAAATTATCATTATTAATTGCTCACCTACCTGATCCGTGCACCGCCGCCAGGACCAAGTCGATATTAGTTTCGGGGAGTGGAAAAACATTAGATCCAAAATATTTAGAGTTATAACGATAAAATATAAATTTCAGAGAATGGAAAAAAAAATATATATATTCTAATCCCAAAAAATATGCTGCCGGTGAAGCAAAAGAAGCGATAATTAGTACAAAAATGTCCGGGGGAAAAAGCTCATTAGGAGAGCGCACAAAAATGGAGGTACGCCATGGCTTCTAAGCTGGAAAAACAACGACCTGGGCTCTCTCCACGGCTTCTTCTTTCCAGCAAGGCACGAAAAGGGAGCCCTCAAAAGCTGCTTTTCTGCCCGAAAAAGGTCCGCTCGGCCCCCGATTAGTGCCTAGGAGAGGCAAGGGGCTGTGGGGGCCCCCTGAGGCTGCCCGAAAGTTAGGGAAAGTTGCGTAAAGTGTTGGGGAAGGCACGGAGCTGAGCGCGCTCTCTCTAAGGCACAGCCGCCATCTAGAGCTCCTTCCCAGCTCTGAGCTCTGCCTTTGATTGACACTCTCTACATTTACCCCACAACTCAGGTGATGTACCATAGACCCACCCCTTCATTTCTACCAAAAAAAGAGATAGCCTCCACCTAAAGGGTGCCTGCTACCCCCACAGCCCTGGCTTCTTCCAACTACCCCAGCTGAAGGGGCACCTTAACCCCATGTGGCTCAGGCACCCTTTTGAAACCAGAAAGAAATGGAATTTGTGCCTTTTGTTTTAAAGATTGCTAAATATTTCAGTGCCTGGGCTAAAATTACTTCCTCCCTGGACAGGAAGTGGTGCTGCTACAAGCCATTTTGAAAGAATGGAAGTGGAGCTGACAGCCATGCAGCCACCAACAACCCACCTTGGGGTTCAGCCCACCCAAGGGGTAGCTTTTTTTCAATTCAGAGGCAGTATGCCCAGACAACAGCTCCACCATTTGTCACCCAACACCTGCACTCAAAGCATGGGACAAGAGCTCCAGGCACTCCTAGGAAAGCCCCATGCTGCTGGTCTCTCCCTCCAGCTCGACAGCGCCTCCCTAGTGGTCTTCCCCAACAACAACAGTCCAACAGCTACACCATTTTCACCAGTTTGGCCAAGGCACCACTGTAAAAATCATCCCAACAGCACTAAAAGACGATCTACTTTAACCCATTGATGGTCATTAACAGATTTTAACACAACAAATTAATCTAAAGCCATGCAACAGCCAAGCTATAGAACTGGAAATCAAGCCACATCTTCAATACAACATCCTAGAATTGAGAGGATGTACCACAGAGGAACTGAGGAAGACCCAAGGCATCCCCAACTCCATCTGTATTCTGACCACCAGTTGTCTTCCCACAAGCAACTGACTCCTTAAAGCACAAGGACATCTTGCATATTGTCAAACATCATAACAAAACAGTCAAATCGAATGCTGGGGGGAGGAGATATTGGGCTATTTGGACTTCTATGGGGACATCCATGGCACAGAATGCCAACAGCCTGAAAACACTGGCTTCTACCAGTAGAGCCAACAGAGTCTTCATCAATTCCTGCACCATTGCAATTCACATCCTCCAACAATCTATCACCTTTGCGCATCACACAGAGTAGGCACACTCCACTGCCATAGTCCATTCCAAACAACTCCACCCTACTGATTGTTCAAGAGAGGCCCCTTGCACCTAAACTACAAAACGTAATGCACGACCACTCCAAGAAATTCTGGCTAACACCAAGGGAATCCACTCAACTAAGTGGGAATCCCTTCAGGATAGTGCCAGTATCCAACTCCACCATACAACATGTGGCAACACCAAGCCTGACCAAGCACGGATCACCAAAATGGCAGGGATCAAACCATTCATCATGGGAAAAACTGGTGTCTACAAAGACAGCCGAGCAAGCCAAATATTTAAACACACACCATGGGGGGTTGGTTTGTTTCAGTTTGTGTTTTGCTTGGGTTTAGAAGAAAACACTTAGGTTCTCTCAGCACTAGGTTTGTCATCTTGGCCTCCAACATAAAAACAAAGACAAGTATGAAATTCGGGTGAAATATATGAAGGAAGGTGGCTACAGTTTAACTATTTGATCAAAAATAAACAGCTTTAAACGAAATTTGTTTTGAACATTAGCACCATTTTAAAATTCATTTGTAAAGGTTAACATGTCATCCATAGCAACAGCAAATATAACTCTTTTTCCTCAAATACATGCCCCAGTATCACACAGCTAAGTCTACATTAAACAGCAGTGAAGCAGATTGGACATTCATACAGAACAATTTTTAAAGTGTAGGAAGTATGTCATCCAGGAAATATGTTGAGGAGTTCCTGTACCAATATACAACCAAAGAAACAAACCTAAAAACGTTACCCCAAACATTCAGTTACTCCTTTATTGTGGCATTTGCTAGGCCTTCACTTGATAGCAATTTCATCTTAAAATAACTTGAGAAAGTTCAGCAGAAGTAGCCTGACAAAAGACCAAGTACTGAAAAACCCCTAACATTAAGCACCTGAATGAACAAACAAGTGAGTTTCATTGGAAGTCATGGCAAAGTGAACATAATTTGCAAATGAAAACCACATTTATACCAAGTATAGCACAGAGTTTTACCTTGCCTTTAGTACTTAGCGGCTAAAGTATTTCTTACTTTAATAGCAACCCAGAATGTAAATCCACTTCAGTATCAACATAATAAAATACTCAGCCAGAAAGGACAAACGCAAAGTGTGAAAGAAACCAAAACCTTTTATTAAGTCAATTTTTAAAAAATACATTTTCTCCAAAGGGGCAGCAATAGATCTCTTACCAAATGGATTCTCTTCTTATGCATACAGAACCCAAAAGGCAAAATTTTGCCACCCAGTCCTCAAACAGATCCTTCATTGGAGAGTCACTGATACAGTCCCCTGATTAATTCAAGTGCAAAGTCCATTTCGATAGGATGATCACAACCCAGATCTTCTCTGGTTTAATAACACGAGAGTCCATGTTTTAACATCCTTTTCTTGGACAGACATATCACAGCACTCATGCATCAGTCCATTTCCTCAACCTCTCAATCAACAGTGGGACTGCCATCTTGGTGTCTCATTCGTAGACTCCTTTTGACACTCTTCATCTGATTGGATTCTTTATGGAAAATTAAAAGAAAAATGCTGTTGGAACACAGGTCATATCTTCAAACTAAGACATTCAACTACTGTACCTTGAAGATAGTTTAAACACAAGACGTTTCATTCCACATTCCAGAATATCCACTTTTATCATGAACAAGCAATGGTAAATCATCATCCCAAGAGTCAAAAAAAGTGAAATTTAACCAGACCCATAAAGAAGTAGGGGAGGAATTATTAGAAGTTCAGGAAACCTTTCAGGCTCTATAAATTCCACTTGAAATGTCTCCATAGTGTTAAAATACTAGAAAAATCAATAGTGGGAAATCAGAGATATTTGCTCTGGTGACCATCTTGATTGGCCTGACTCATTTATTAAAGTTGATGTTACTTAGTTGAAAATCAAGTTTATTATAATAGCACCAAGCGTTTTAACTGCTGCCCATGCTCCTTTCTTAAAGGACATAGATCCATCACAGCCAATGTAAGTAGCATGAAAACTGGTTTTCTGTATATGGATGGTGGCTGAAGACAAGATATTCCACCATTTTAACTCAGTTTTTCAGCCTGTGAAAGACATACAATGTAACACCAAGCATAAAAGGGGAAGACTGGTTTAGTTACTGGTGAGAAAAGACATGTCAGAAGTCAGATAAAAATGGTAGCCAGTTACACTAGTTGCCTTTAGCAAGACCACCATGCTGCTCCTGATCTGTATTTCAACTTCACTGTATATAACAGTAACCAATCCCCACAGGTGACTGATGAATTACTTCCACATGAATAAATACAACCCACATGTCCCCATCTTTACATCTTCTTCAGAGTAAAATAAACTCATGTACTTAAACACTACTCCTTATGTTCAAAAAAAATCAAGTAGAGTAGGTTACTAAGCATTAACATCATTTTCAAACCAATGTTAACAGTAGAAGACACAGACATGCAAAATAGGCTTTAAAATGCCCTCATGCTTTTGAGTGTCTGCACAAGATAAATTTATTCTTTCAAATGTGCCTAGCCTCTACCTCATTTTAGTTCAAAGGCCAACTCCACCACTGTGTTGCTGTCCTGATAACCCCGGGCAGGTTGTCACACGGGATGCAGAAATTACCCACCCTACAGCAAAACCCAGTGGAGCCACCTAGTGGTCTTTGCCTCACCATTCCGGTTTCCCCACTCCCCTTTCAACATCACCAGTTACAGCAAACAGCAATGGAACCAGTGCAACAAGCCTTGCTCTGACTTTCACAACTGCCTGGGTATCTTGTTTTATATTCCTCCATAAACTTCCTGCTCTAAATACAATAGAAAAGAAGTACAGGATAGAGAAAAGTGGAATATGGGATCTGGGACTTCATTGCCCCTTTGAATTGTGCAACATGCGCAGCTGTAACAGTATTCAACCACAGGAGCTTTGCTGCTTCCAGTACCAGAAACTGAACATTCCAGTTTGCAGAAATTCTGTTTCAAGTGCTCAACTCACCCTCAGTTAAGACAGGAATTAAATATTTTTAAAGACTTTATTTTCTTCGTTCCTCCACACTGAACTGACTGATCATTCTTTGGGGTTAGCTTGGAGTTTTGGGGGGTTTTCTAGTTCTTACTGGTATGCTAGCCTAACTTCAAAGATAATTTGAAGATAAAATAAAGCTTTGGATAATTTTTAATGTCTTGACTGAAGCACCAATACCTGACAAAGAAACCCAAACCACCACAAAGCAGTCCATTACTGTCACAATCAAATACTTCTAAGTACTAACATGAGCACCATGGAAGCCCCTTAAGACAGTTCAAATAATTTTTATAGTTACTATAAGAAGCTTCACATAAGGAAATTTAATTAGTGGCATCACCTTTCTCCACCTATTAAAAATGTAATTTAGTTACACATTAGTCAACCTTGAAAGGCCCTTTTTAGTTGGGTTTGCCTTCTGCCTTGACACTAATAGCACCTGCCAGAAGCAATTTACGTGTAAATTTCCCTGCTAGGTTCACCACCACTTGGTTGTACCAAAAACTTTGTGAGTAACCACCACATCAATTTTGAACTCTTCTCTTGACCTTGTCAAATAATTAGCAGTAAACAGAACTGAGGATATATTATAATTAAGAACAGACCACAACAGCCCTTGTTCTAGAAGTTATTCATACATCAAAAAGATGCTACAGTAATGGACCAAAATCATAATCACTACAATTTCACGTGAAATCTACTTCTACTTGAAAAGACTTCACAGTATTTATTTATGAATTAAGGCAAGTTTTACTAAGAAGTCTCAATAATGTTGCAAAAAATATATTATTCCTCCTCCACTAAGATACTTGCAGTGACCCTACATTTAAGGTAGTCAGGGATTTTTTTGGCTAGATAAGTATTTTGTTCTTTTTGTAACGTCAATTAGCCATCATCTCATTGGTGAAGCTTCTATTATCTACTATTTAACATATTTGTTTCCAAACACTGTATTTTGGTGGTGGTAAAGAAGTCATGTGAGTCATGTAGTACTTTCATTCTCCTTGGCAGCAACATACTGAACACTCCCAATCAACAGACAGGAAACACTCAGGGCCATGCTTACAGGTTTAAACCAATGGGCTTGAAATATCTGAGTTTACAACGTTTTCCTTTTTTTTTTTTTTCCCCCAATTAATAATTTTTTCCTCTATTAGAAGACCACAGCAATAAGACATCCTTTATGGCCAAAAAC
>VWYK01010815.1:0-13839 GCA_013399775.1 Semnornis frantzii | reverse complement strand
AAAAAAGGCTAAATGCAAAATTGACTGAAATAAAGGGAAAGCCTCCCAATGACTTAATCCTCTTATAAACTAAAAAGCAATACTCAGGGAGACCTCTGTTATGTTGCAAGCATTTCCCCCCCACTAAACACAAGCCAGTAAAAGCAGCTGGCATCAGCACATGGAGTGAAAGGCATGTCACACGTCTCCTTCTAATAAATACTGCAGCACATCACAACCTGGGCAATTTACCAAACCCAAAAGGAATCTGTTGCATGTGTGCAATGAAAAACAAATTCCAGCGGTTTACGCACTGAAAGTTCTCCAAACCTGGGAGGGAAAACAATTCTTTTATTACCTTTGAGCAATCGCGCTTGGGTTTGAGCGTGATTTACTTGACAAGCTTGCAAGACACCAATGCAAGCAAATTCAGCAGTGAGTATGAAGTAGCAAGACACCACAGAAGGTGTTCTGCGTTACAAGCAGCACTAAGGTACACTTGCAAAGTTTTCGGCAGACACACCTACATCTCTCTTTACTCTCCATTGCTTTCACCCGGCAAGCCAAGCCATCTTCCAGGCACTGGGGGGAAGCTTTTCAATTCTTCTTCCCAGCATCCTCAACACTGCCAATAATTTTTGAGACCCTCTTGCACAAACTGCAGCTCTCACCCAGAAATCACCTGAACTGCAGAACTATTCTCATACAAATCCAAGAGTCTCTCATGCACCTCCAAGCGTTGCACAAACCTCTTTTCTACAACGTCTGCTGGAAGTTAGCCTTTGTACATGTTGTGCTAGTACAAATGGGTTGCTCTCCCAGAGGTTTTTTGATTTTAAAGTGTCTGTTAAAAAAAAACAAAAAACAACAAACCACAACCAAAAATCCAAATCAATGGAGACAAAAGTATGTTTTTAGATTATAATTCCCCCCCCCTCAGTAATCAGAGTTGGTACTTTTGCAAGTAAATTTTGTTAGTTGGCTCATTTTATGGCTAGATTAAAAAACCCTCATATATTATTATGAGAGAAAAGGATCTTGTCCCTCCAATATTGTGATCAAGGGTCTGATGAGAGGTTTTCGTTATGGGCTGGGGTCTGTTATCTGCATTGGTTTAGTTTTGTTTGTTTGTTTGTTTTGTTGTTGTTAGGTTTGTTTGGGATTTTTTGTTTGCTTGTTTTGGTTGGGGTTTTGTTTGTTCATTAATTTTGTTGGGTTTTTTGTTGTTTTTTTAATGGGCCAACTGATCTAGTTGAGGATAAAAAAAAATGAGTTACTAGAAGGACTATGAACATGAAAATCCCTTAGTTTACTGCTTTCCCCGCCCTCCCCACCCCCAGCTGGCCTAATAAAATGTATTATCTCTCTTTACAGCCCTGCTCTGCTTACCTCAGACTATCCTGCCTGCAGAAACTCTAAATAATCTGGACACTTAGTAAAATGATAGGATTTGGCATGTATTTGGTATTCTCATTTGCAAATTACCACAACTATAATTATCTGCAGGTTTAACACCAAACCCTTAAAATTAAGACTAAACAAAATTTAGTAATTTCCATGATGAATTTAACCACTAAGCAAAGTGACAAATCTATTAGCTAAGCCACAGAATTCAAAGATGTCTTGTGCAGGAGAACATAGCACTGCCGCATTCGAAATAACTAATTCCTTCCTATGTTGAGAAACACAGAAAAAGCATTTACTACACATTTTAAAAGGCTGAGTAGAACTAATCCAGATGGACGTACTATAAAATAGTACTTTATAAGCTAGACAGAAAAAAATTGCTCTGAAATGTGGAGCTAGTATATATACACACACACACACAATACAGAGATTTACTGGAAACCTATTTCAGTTCCATGTCCAGCGGAGAGCTGTGAAGCAGAAAATGTTGATATGCAGAAAACTTCTGCGTTGGTGTTATTTTCTTTGTCAGAACCACAGTCTGCTCAGTTTATGTTTTGTGTTTGGCAGCTGTAGAGCTATAAAAAGCTTTGCCATTCAAAGCAGTTTAAAAAGATATTGTATTAGACTGACAATATAGAAGACATTTATCAAACTGTCATGTTGTTTGGAGAAACAGATAGCAAGTGTCACTCCTGGGCCTCAAAAGGAGGCTAAAAATTAAATACATGCTCATCATCTCTACTACAGTACATTATAAACTGAAAAGTAATCAAGTTTGCTGTTGTGCTAAGCCTTCTATTGAAAGAGAGGGAATTACAGCACAGTGTTTATTCTTCCCCAAGCATCGAGGCCTGTCTGACCTGGTCACAACAGCTCTAAAGCTAAGTCTGTCCCAAAAGAATTTATTTGGGCTAAAGATACAATAGGCTATTGAATGTTTGGTAGCAGGTCTAGAAAGTCAGTGAGAAAAAGACAGAAAAATAACTAAGAGTCAGAGCGACAGCAAGAGATAAAGCAAAACATTGTTTTTCAGTCTGACTTGTCTCCTAGATTTTGCCAGTGTAAGAGTATTTCTGGATCCAGTACACCAAGAATAATTAAAATAACCATTTCCCGTGGTTAAAAAAACCCAAACAACCAACCAGAGCAACCAACCAACCAAAATAAACCACAAGACAGGACAACCTACACTCCTGCATGGCATTTAATCAGATACCTATCTGGTTAAAGATAGGCAAGGCTTCTCCTGTGCAGGGCAGCATTCAGTCTTCACCTACAGCATTGGGAGCTCCAACATCAAGCTCCAGGCCCTACCTCTGCAAGGGTCTGGGTGCTAACCCAAGTGCTGTCTGCATGGGGGCACCTGCTGGCAGTGCTGGTCCTTGAAGCAAAGAAAGAGCAAAATAAAACACTGGAAGCACAGAGTTGCAAAAAGCAGGTGTTTGCACAGTACCTTCTGTCAGTAAGGCAAGTTGGCAGGGCGAGAACATAAATCAGCATCATTTATAGCAAGTCAAAGAAAACTATCTCAAATCCCTGGAGGACCCTAAATATTATAAACAACCATAACTTCTCCCTTTGGCAAGAGGTATCAATAGAATGCAGCTACTCCTGAAAGATCCACCTTTCCTTTTTCAGCTCTGAATGAATGCCAGTAACAGCTGCCAGTGTTCTTCTCAGGGTGGCTGCTATAGAAGCTAAAGAGGAATTCAATTTACATTCAGCTCAAAATACAGTAGAATGAAATTTGCTTGAGGCCCAGGTTTGTTTGGGGAGTGCCAGATCTGACAGACCAAAGCCAAAGATTCTGGGGTCAGACTCTGGCACATGAAACTATGAAGATGCCAGACCAATCAGGTACCAAGCAGGTACCTTACTGCAGATCAAATTCATCTGAAATCAAAACCAATGCACAAACTATTGATCTTCATTTTGTGAATTAGCACTGCCTTTCAGCAGCTTAGCTAAACTTCTGGTAAGTACCAAGAACTAAACATAGAGCAGCACAGTTTGTAACATCCATGACATTTTGCATCATGCTGCTTGCGTGGAGCAAGGCCTGACCAGGTCAATGCAGTGAAGATTGTAGGACCAGCCCCTCACATAATAAGCTCAGTCTTCCCTCCAACATCTACAGTGCTTCCAAAGTAATCAGCCGGTTGTTTGCCACATCTTTGACTAGATGCAATAGATAGGAATACTGAACAAGCTGTAACCTTCAGCCCTGGATCCATTCTAACTATGATGGTATCAATTTCCACACTACGTATCAAACAGTTTGTGTTACTTAAGTGCAGTCCTTACTTAACTGCCAAAAAACTATAGCCCACCCTATGAAACACATGCTACATTCATTTTTGGCTCTGCCAATCAAAAAACATACCTGGCGTAAGGATTAAGGCCTCTGAAAGAAAGGGCACAATAAAAAGAAAGCAACATAGGCAGCTGCCCAAGTGATTAATTTCCACAACTTAAAGGCAATTTTAAAGGTATTTTTATAGCATAAACTGCTCAGAAAACAGAAACAGGTATTTTGGTCATAACACTTTTTATTAATATTTTATAGTAACTGCAAACAAACTCAGCACTCACAAAAGCTCCTCAACCAATACTTCCAAGTCCTCTCAATGAATTTAGAAGAGCAAAAAGCAAAACAAAGGCCAATATATTTCAAGGTGAGCACAACACAGAGGCAGTCTGGATAAGCACAACTCATCTTGGCAGCAACAGTCTTCCCCTGCACTTCCAAGCTTTTCCACAAGACCTCTACACCTAAAGCATTAGTGGTACCCCAGAGAGGGACAGTCTCTTGCCAACACTATGCAGACCAACAGGAAGGCAGATGGTCTCTTAGTTTGGCTATGATAAGGAAGAGAGACTGGAATCCAGGCTGGGGAATAAAGGGACTTCTGCAGGCTGCTGCCAATGCCAGGAGCACCAAGAGATTTAGTTTGGGCTTAGTTTGCTGACCATGCAGTAACAACATGTTCCTTGATACCAAAACATTAGGAAATGCCTTTACCAAAAGATACTTTGGATTCAAAAATTGCTATGCTTAACATTAACACCAAACACCCAAAAAAGAAACTCCACATGCCAGGATGAAGGCCAAAACAAATCTAACTGAACAATCACATTTGCAGACCACCACAAGTACCAAAATACTGAGCCACAGCTTTTCTCCTCAGTTTGCTTCCACTGAAGTCAGTGATGATACACCTAGGCTTGACTACTGAAATGAAGAACAAGTGAAAACACTGAAACTGCCTCTCTACTCTGGACACTACTGAAGACTCACCATGCTGCACCGTGATTCAGCTCATTTGTGTTTCAGCTCTAGGAGAGTAGACCATGATTTGCCAAATAGCTCTCAGTTATGATTTGGCTCAGCTTTGAAGTGGCCCATGTGGTGCAGAGTTTGGCCATGGAAGGGTCCTGTTCAATACCTCTAGAGATAGGACATACCCACGAGGTTAGTTCATCTAACATGAGCATTCTGTCTCCAGCAGCAGTCATAGACTTCAGAAGGAGTAAGTAGCATAGGTAAATAGGATATTCTTTCCCTTCACGCTCCCATCCTTTCCTTTTCAGTTTGAAGACATTCAAAGCCAGGTGTGGTTTTAGTATTTATAAATCCATGTTGGATTTTTTGTTTTGTTTTCTAAATTAACTTGTCAGTCTAAAACTTGTCCCCTAAAACTTAGTCAAATAGCCACAGAGTCCTGAAAAATAAGAGAGGAATCTCTAAACTCTGTCTTTGCAAAACACGGAGCAGATGATAAGCTAACAAATGTTGTGAGTTCCAGAATCACAGCCTGGAAAAGACCTTCGAGATCATCAAGTCCACCAAGCCCAACACCTTCTACTTAACTAAACCATGGCACTAAGTGCCTCATTCAGTCTCCTTTTATACCCCTCCAGGGATGCTGACTCCACCACCTCCCCGGGCAGCCCATTCCAATGCCAATCACTCTTGCTGTGAAGAGCTTCTTCCTAACGTCCAGCCTAAACCTGCCCTGGCACAGCTTGAAGCTGTGTCCTCTTGTTCTGTCACTGGCCATCTGGGAGAAGAGACTGACACCCACCTGGCTACATTTTCCCTTCAGGTAGCTGTAGAGAGCAATAAGGTCTGCCCTGAGCCTCCTCTTCTGCAAGCTGCACACCCTCAGCTCCCTCAGCCTCTCCTCACAGGGCTATGCTCCAGGCTCATCACAAGCCTTGGTGCCCTTCTCTGGACACCTTTCAGCACCTCAACATCACAACACTTTTTTTAAATTGAAGGGCCCAGAACTGGACACAGCACTCAAGTTGTGGCCCGACCAGTGCTGAGTACAGAGTGACTTCCCTGGTCCTGCTGGCCACACTATTCCTGATAGCTACTTAAAGCCCTGTGCCTTCCACAGTGCTTAAATGCCTACCGAGAACTAAACCTAGTAAACTGACACCTCCAAATGTAAGAATAAAACTTTGTGGATTTAGATACTAACTAATTTGAAAAGATAATCTTGCCCTGATTTTATCTTGCCAGCTGTTACTTCAGATGCAGTTTTCTTGTGCTCATGGCCAATTTTGTTCAAATGCAGTCATTTTACAAAGCCAGCTAATTTTAGGCTTGTTCTACCACAGCTGCTGAATACAGTCATGTCCAAGACTGCATCACTTTTTCTCACCTGCAGTGGCAAATTACTCCCACTATGTTCAAAGAACCCTCAGTTAGCTCAACCCTGATCCTCTCAAAGCTGAAGGCCTTTTTGCATTTTAATGATGTGTACAGCAGTGCATGACCAAAACACTGCAGAAACCGACAGCAATTCTTCACAGTTTCATTCTTATAGATCCAGACTCATAATTTCATTTTGTTGGGCCCAAGCTGTTGGGTTTTTTTCCTTGCCTGTTTTCATAATTCATCACAACACATTCCTTAAAAATCAACTGAGAGTGTGCATGCACATCAAAAGAGTCCAGGGTATTATCCAGATCAGATCTCAAGCTCTCCTCTCTGTACTGCACCTTGCAGAAAACTTTAGTGTTATTATCTCAGCCCTTCAAATACAGCAATATCCTGACACTCTGAAAACAAACTGTGACCTCCTATTCCACATGTTTGTGATGGCAGATCTCCAAGCAGGCGTGGTTTATCTCAAAATCAGGACTTGCAGCAAAATGTGTGAAGTGACATCAACCTTCCCACTGCACGGGGCAGTCAGATGTCACATGCAACAGTACCCAGATTTTGGACCAGACAAGATTTTTGAGTCCCTACTGGTACACAATCAAACTGGGAACTGTCCAGCCCAGTCCATTAAAAAAGACAGGGCACATGAATATAATGGAATATGTGAAAGAACTGGGAAATCATGAAATACACATCTTAGATGAGCAGAACTGCACGAACCTTCAGAACAGACAGCAGTGCCAGAAAAGACACAACGTGGCCTTGACCACACCAAACACAAGATAACTTGGATAAATATGGCAGTAAGTAAGAGATGGCTCCATCTTTCCTCCCAAAGTCTGAGCCGTGAATTAGCTTTTCACAAGGCCAAGGTTGCTCAGTAGAACAGATTTGTCTCGGCACTGCTGCTGCCCTGTCAGCAAGTTACTAACTCACACATAGCCAAAGCTTCTAACAAATCCTCATGGAATACATCCTGGGCATGGATTACCACAGAATGGTCTTACCAATTCATGATGGGCATCTTACACAGTTATTTTTTTTTTTAGGTTTTCCACTTTTACAGGATTCAAAGGCAGAAAAAGAAGTACTCTGTGAGACACATCACAAAATCATAGAATCAGAATCAGTCAGGGTTGGAAGGGACCACAAGGATCATCCAGTTCCAGCCCCCTTGCCATGGGCAGGGACACCTCACACTAGATCAGGCTGTCTGTAGAGTCTCACCCAGTCTGGCCTTAAACACCTCCACAGATGGGGTTTCCACCACCTCCCTGGGCAACCCGTTCCAGGGTCTCATGACCCTCATAGTGAAGAACTTCTTCTTCCTAACATCCAGTCTGAATCTCCCCATTCCTAGCTTTGTTCCATTCCTCCCAGTCCTATCACTACCTGACATCCTAAAAGGTCCCTCCCCAGCTTTCTTGTAGGCCTCAAGCTTGTCTTCATCCTCCTGTTATTTCTGAAATTGCTCTGTTTTCTTGGAACAATTACTTTTGTGTTTTAAGACCACAAGTATCCCTCACAAGAATGCTGACACTTTCCAAGTCTAGGACCAGACACAGGCATATATTGCTACAGAAGGAAGAACAGCGTATGAAAAGTACATAAATGTGCAGCACACTTAAAGCATTAGCAGCACACCCTGTTCTGTCTTCAAAGTTCCTCTTACTGTTCAAGCTACAAGATTTCCTTGCACATAATTTCCCCAATGTCACACAGAAAATCTGATACATAATGAAACTCAGTCTTAAAGATGGAATGCAGTATTGGTTAACTGCAAGGCAGCTTTTTTTTCCCCTCTGGTGGACAGACTGGCCAAATAATTTAAGGACTGGAGATAACTCATTTATGATCCATGCTTAATATAGTGTCAGCACCTTTGATCAACATTTAGGAATTCCTTTATATCAGAAAAACAAATCAGCTTCACATAGTAAAGCATGGCCAAGGGAAAGAAACAACTGCAAATTTCTTACATCATCACCAGTTTTTCTATTTTTGTTTTTCTTCTCAAGCAGATTTGAGAATAAGGAGCTTCTGAGAGGAGAGCAAGCTTTTACTAATATTTAGGGTATTAGAGATGACTGGGCAGCTGAGAGTGCCGAGTCTGCTTCTTCAAAGCACCTTCAACCTAGTAAGCAAGGAAAGGACTTGGATCAATAACCCGAGAACATAAATCTGTCTGTGATTCTGCTGAAGGGATGTAATCTTCTTCACTGAATAAATACCACACACTTCATAGCTTTAAACTGACACTTTAAAATGAATCCAAAAGCTATAAAACAGCTAAAGCATTAAGCGAAGCAGCAAAACATTGGCCACCCAAAGCCTCACTTCTGAAAAATGTTTTGGAAAGATGCAGGAACAGCTTCCCTGCAGAACAACTTTCAACCAGAGAAAAGTTTAAATTTATGTAAGATCCACTGCTGAAAACTATCAATGACCTCATGCCCACATTTAGCTACCAAAGAGGTAAAGAATAACTGCTATGTGGTGAGAGTATAACTGAAAACCTATCGAGATCCCAGACTTTGACTTACGCCACCAAAGCACAGCAGACCAAAGGGCCATCAATCATATGCTGACAAAGTATGAACTGTCTGAAATTCCCATTTCGGTTGAACATCCCTCAGACACTACAATGAACAGAGCCTGAGCATTTACTAATGACTAGTTACTAGTTACCTAGGTGAACCACATAAGAAAGTGGTCTCTATCTTTTGCCACATGTCAGCCATTTCTGTCCTCACCTGCGTGTTCCATAGAAGACTATCAATCAATGTAAGGCCTGTACTGACAGAGGAATGCAACAACATAAAGAGCAAACATCCAGGCTAGGAAATTTCTCATGGCCAATTAAACACAGCATGCTATGATATATTTTACCTCTAACAGAAGCAGTTTTCTTCACTTCATTCAATTTAGACTTAAAAAAATTTCACTGGAAGAGGTGAAAACATGTTAGAAAAGCCTCACTTCCAAAAATGATCAACTGGGACATTCGATTGTTTGTGTGTTATTATTGCATTACACTGACCGAAGGTCAAAGTATTGATTTTTCAGTTTAAACTGATATGTGAAAGATTACTAGAAAATAACTGCCACTGAAAAATTGCCACCAAAAAGAACAAGTCAGGGTGTTGAAGGAAAACATATTCGAACCACTCAATGATGAACTACTGCTGCTTAAGAAATAGCTGGCAATTTGTCTTCTGTCTTGCAGGCATAATGATTCAAATGAGGTTGCCTACAAAACTATTGCATGTCCAGTAACATCCAGTGTCATCACATGCTTGGGGCCTTTAGAGTGCACCTCTGTGAATACTGCAATGGTACCACAAGACACAAGTCCAGCACACTGTGTACTGCACAAAGTAAAGAGGCTCCAAAAGAGGCTCCTATCCAGATGAAGACACACGGGCTCATATACCAAGAAGATTATAAATAGTCACAGACCCATCAACTGCCAATATCATGTTTAATATCTGCCTACTTTTAAGGTAATTAATGTATTTATTTCTAGCAATCTTTATGCAAAAACAGCATTAGTGAATCTGGCATACTTGATCCCAAAATCTGTATCCAGATTCTTTTTTTTCCCCTTCAAATTCTGGAAGGTACAGAAAAGTATTGTTAAGTTCTGTAGGAGTAAATCACAGGGCCTCGTTGTATGCACTTTGCAGCCTGGCAAAAATCTTCCTCTTAAATTTTGCTTTTAAAAACAGTGGTGAGGTTTCTGCAGAACTGAGAAAGCCCAGCAAAGGATGCTCCTTGCATAGCGGAACACACATGGCTATTAAAAGGAGCCTTGTAAGAACCACCACCACCTGCCCTTGTTTGAACGTGAAGGTGTAAACAATCCGTTCCACTGCTACGCTCTTGATACAGCACATACCAAAAATATCCCTGGTATTCTCGTGGTTTCAGGTTTCAGGTCCTAGCCACAGGCTTGCCTGCCATACCTCGGTTCCTTCAGTGCCACCCCTGCAGCTGGCAGAGGGAAGCCCAATGACCAGATCTGGAGGCTGGTGGTGATAAACCGGCTGGTGAACACCTACAAAACTCATCCTGTGCTCTATTCAGGTTTTCTGTAACTGCTTCCCCCCACCTCCTCACAGCAATTCACCCCCTTTCTTTTCTGAGTGTGGCTACACCCTGGGGATGGTCACAGCCACACTACCAACACTTACACACCAGGATCTCACCTGGGAAGGTCAAGCACCGTCCTCCACCCACACCACCAACCACCGCCAAGCCGCTCTGCCCTCCCTCTCGGCTCCGCCGCCCACGCCCCTGGAAAACATCCCCAGGGCACACCGACCTTGTTGAGATGGGGGTTCCTGGTGATGTCGTAGCCGCGCTTTTTGACAGCCGGGGCGCCGCCACCAGCGGCCGTGCTGCGTCGCGCCCGGCAACCGCAGCTCCGCATGGCGCTGACGAGAAGCGGCCTCCGGCTGGCCCCCGCCATCCGCAGCAGGGGACCACCCGCCCCCCAGCACAGCGGCACCATGGCCCAGCCGCGGCTCCTGCGGGCGGAGAACGGCGTTAGTGGACACGGGGCGGGAAGGGCGCGGTGACAGGGGAGGGGAGGGCTAGCTCGGCTCGGCCCGGCCCAGCCCAGCCCAGCCCAGCCCAGCCCAGCCCAGGTGCGCCCCGCTCTGCCTCGCTCTGCCCCTCAAAGCGGGGCAGTCCGTGACGAAGCGAAAGGCAGTCTAGGAAGTCAGTCCCGCCTCCGCCGCGCGGCCGTTACCTGTCGAGGCTCTCCCGCCGGCCGCGGGGGTGTCTGCTCGGACTCTGCCTCTGCAAGGGACGCCGGAGCCGCCCGCTCAGCCGCCGCCGGAGGAGCCGTTAGCGGCGGCGCTGCCACCATCGCCGCACGGCCCACCGCGGCGGCGCCAGAGGAGGGGGTTTGCCCGGCCGGGGCTTCGGTTTCCCGCTGCCGCGGGGCCCGAGCAAAGCCCTCGCCGCTCTGCGGGCCTCTCTTTTGTAGCGTAGCTTTTATATATTCAGTCGCAGTAAAGGGCACCGTGAGAGGAACCTGGGCCCGTGCTGCCGAGAGCGGCCCTGGCGCCGGCAGAGGCTGAGGCCCTGGGGCAAGGAACAGGAACCCCAAATGCGTAGGGTGGTGGAGAATTAAGGCTGCTCGGAGAAGCTGCTAGTCCTTAGGAAGCACTTTGAAAGGATGCGTAAGTCTTCAGAAGTGTGGGCAGCTTTGGGTAGTTGGGCACATCAATCTACCTATCCTCTCTATGTGCAACCTACACACTCGGTATGTGTAATGTATAGCATGGAACACTGGGTCGGGAACCTCATGGCAAACCTTTCTTGTTGAAAGCATGGCCCAGCGCTCCATCCAGTTGAGTCTTAACAGTGGTGTTGGAGAATCCACGACTTTGGGGAGATTATTCCCATGGCTGATTGTTCCCATTGTGAAAAAAAATTCCTCTCGTATCTAATTGGAATTTCCCCACTAGTAACTCATACCCATTACCCTTTGCATGACAGCTTGTAAAATGTGTATTTTTCATATATTGGCATCTCGGTAGCCCATGCATTGAAAAAGGCAGGTCCCTGCATCACTTTTTTCAAAGAAAAGAGCTCTCTGTTCCGTAGCAATGGTGACATCGTCGTGAATGCTACACTTCTCATGTAAAACCCAGCCACCAGATTAGTACCCAAGACAGCAGAGGATTCAGAGCCAGTTCCACCTGCATATCAACACTGCTTCCGTAGCTGTACCCTCATTGCAAAACTCAGGTCTGCTTTGCTTGAGGAATGCTTTCCAGCTTCTCCCCTGTGTTTGTGTGGCTGTCTGCAAATGTATTTTTTAACGTGCTTTAATATTTGTGGGGATACAGTCTGTTCAGAAATGGTAAGGCTGCAGAGTGACAGATTAGATGGATATGGTTGTCTCTTCTTGGCTTGGCATTTTATAGGAACCCCACAGACTAGATTAGACTGGACCAGAATGGACCATTTCAATTTGGTTCTCTGACTTTAAGATTTCTCCCTAAAGACCATATGGCTTCATGCATTGCCCTCAGTGTGCCTCTGCT
Organism: Semnornis frantzii; assembly: GCA_013399775.1. Lineage (NCBI taxonomy): Eukaryota > Metazoa > Chordata > Aves > Piciformes > Ramphastidae > Semnornis > Semnornis frantzii. The sequence continues at coordinate 1,716 of VWYK01010815.1, read as the reverse complement.
GTAAAATGATGATTATATTCCAACCCCAGACTTGAAGACTATGGCCACTTTACTAGAACCACAGAAGAAGAAACTTCCCCTCTTACTGGTAATATGTGTTCTGAGGGTGAGGTTGTCTGGTCTTTGCTTTTTTCCCCTTTTCCTATCAAATACATCAAATTTGTCATAAATGGAGATCTACTGGGGAAACCAAGACGCTGGAGGTGAGGAATATGTGCATCCCTGAGGCTGGATTATGATCAGGGGGATCATTAGGGTATGGAAGACACAAGAAGGAATTTGCCACTGTTGTTGCTTTTTTTGCTTAGCTTTAAATTGGAAAAATCTTGAGACTTTGGTCTTGAGGGTCAATTTCCATGTAAAAAAAAAAAAGGCCAAGATTTTGCTAGCTTGTCAAAGCTTTGCTACTCCCACCAGCCAGCNAGACACAAGAAGGAATTTGCCACTGTTGTTGCTTTTTTTGCTTAGCTTTAAATTGGAAAAATCTTGAGACTTTGGTCTTGAGGGTCAATTTCCATGTAAAAAAAAAAAAAGGTCAAGATTTTGCTAGCTTGTCAAAGCTTTGCTACTCCCACCAGCCAGCACAAGCCAGACTAAATCAGAGTTAGCTATTCTCCATCCCACTACAGGTTTACTGTAAATTGCAGTGTCTGTGGTGGTTGTGGCCATGTGTGTAGCAAAGAGCACATTTGACACAGCTGTTTGTAGAAGAATCCATAACACTAAATCTCTGGTTTCTTGAGCCACTCTAGTGAGCATAGATAGAAAAGAGGTGAAACTTCTCTGGCTGCTTTGCAAAGATGATTCTGTGCTTCTGCATGGTCCTCTTCTTCCTCTTCTGCATTGTGGCCTTCTTTTTCTGCGTCGTGCTGTCTTGCGTGGTGGCCTCCTGATTCTTTGCCTTCTTTGAGAGGCAATAATATGAGGTTGGGGGAGGAGAGGGTTGGCATGGGTGGGCATGGTGAGAACATGGAAAGGAGAGATAGGAAGAAGAAGATGTTGAAAGAGAAGAGAAATAGCATAGAAGAGTGAACATTGGGAAAGGGGCAAGAGAGTGGTTAAGCATGGGAAGAGGCTGCTCAGGGAAGTGGTCTAATCACCATCCCTGGGGGTGCGCCAGCAGCATGTTGCTGTGGAGCTTGTGGGTGTAGTTTAGTGGTGATGGTAGTTGGATTATGGTTGGAGTGAGTTGCATAAAGGTCTTTCTCAGACATTATGATTCTAGTTACTCTGTGGTTCTGCATCATCATCTTCTTCCTCCTCTGCGTTGTGGCCTTCTTATTTGTCTGCGTTGTGCCATCGTTGCCGTATCTGGTGACATCCTCTTTCTTTTTCATGTTCATTGCCATCATCTTCATCTGTTTCTTCCTCTTTTGCTGTGGAGATGTTTTGTTCTGTTGCCTTTTCTGCCACTTTTCCTGGCATTGCTTTTCATGCAGTTCTCATTCTGCTCTTCTCTGATTTACCAAAGATGATGGAGAATGTTCTAGTAATGAGGTTCACCAGCTCTATCAATACTTGCAGGTGCATCGTACCAGGACTCATGGATTTATGAATTTCCATATTTTTTATTTGCTCGGTTGTCTTCAAGGAATTTATCCTATTTTTTTTGGTGACCTCAGTGGTCTGGGATTCCTTAGCTTTCCCAGTTGCATCCCTACTTCCTCTGACAACAGCATTTTTCTCCTCCCAGGTGTCCAGCCCCTCCTTCCATAA
>VWYK01010813.1:1874-19659 GCA_013399775.1 Semnornis frantzii | reverse complement strand
CTCAAACCAGCACAGCAGTACAAATCAAACATCAGGAAATAACTGGATTTTATATTCTTGTAATTGTTCCATCTATTTCTATGTGCAGTATATAAAAACAAGCATTAACCAGCATGGATCTCTAAACATGAAACATGACAGGTCTTGTCTGTGCTAAAAGTTGTCCTTCAGTGAAGCCTCATAGGAACACCAGGGGAAAGCAAGGCAGTTTGTCTCAGATCCCTCTTCTCGCTTACAGAGTAATGCTTTTTACAAAGTGTGGTTTTCTCATCTTGCTTCAGCCATGCCTAGTCCCAGTATGCAGTTTCCTTTCACTGAAGGATACCAAACACAGAGTCCTCTCACTTTGTGGTTTACTGTGTGACTGCAGGCAAGCAAGGTCTGCAAGAGACACTAGCACAAAGCAGCACCTGCCAGCAAGATTACAGACCAGAGCAGGTGGAGAGCTGCCACTGGCATGTCCCCGTCACACTGGAATTCCCTGAGCTTCTGGGCTGCTATGGACACATTTTTCTACCGTATCAGTTTTATGGACTTTAATGAGCCATGTAGACATCCCACTATGGTCCATGTGTTCAGCAGCCCTGTGTTCAGTCATGCTTCATGACTTCTCTGTAGCCTTGGTTCTAAAGCAAGTATTTACAAAATACTAGAAATAAATTCAGGAGAAAAAAAAATCTTCTTTGGATTCCAAATCTTAAAAAAAAAAAAACCAAAAAAACAAACCAAACAAACAAAAAAACCCCTTCTCAGTAGTAGCAAAGAGAAACAGAAATAAAATGGAATACTGTTCTGTACACAGTAACCAATGGACTGGGACAGAGATATTTTTAAAAATTCTTTTGGATAGGATGAGAGACTGTAAAATATCAGAATTTCTGGTCAAGTGAAAGAGGAATTTTCCTGATTGTGTAACATCAGCCTTTTACAAAAATTATGGCAGCAGAGAATTGCTTCCATTTTAAGTAGTATTGTCAGTGAGTGTGAAAAGCTCTGAGCTGGACAGAAAAAATCAGTTTGCTCCTTTTCTGTAATCTTTTCATGGAGATATAGGGTCAAATTATTTTCTAAGTTCTCTTGACACCACACCAACAAACCAGTGCTGGAGTAATTCCAGGAGACCTGGCTGCTGCTGCTGCTGCACTGTGGATAATCTTATCTTTGTGTAGTCTGACTTTATTTGTACTACGACAGCACCTGACATGCATGTCAGCATGAGGAGTAATGCCTTCAAGACTGCTTCGAAGAAATGTGCATTGTCGTAGCAGGCAGAAGATGATTCTTTCCTTCTTTTTAATCCATGCAACCCAAAACTTTGTGTCATCCAGTGTGCTCTCAAAAAATGTGCTCAAATTTAATCCAGTATAATTTACAGCTTGTCAGATACCCATTCATTGCTTTTTCCAGCTGTGTGCTGAGCTTCCTCTGCTACTGTTAAACCAGAGGATGACTGCTATGGGATCATGTCTGGAAAAGAGTTTGTGAGGCATCAGCCATTTTTGCTGCAGCTGCAGAACTTGCCTCCATGAACCTAATTCAACTTTGCATTTTACTGAAATAGAAGAATTCTTCTGGTTTAGGAAAACATTTCTTGGTGCAGATTGGCAGTGCTTCTGCCCTTCTCTTAACAGTTTCTTCAAGAAAAATCTTTTGAAAGGGACCTTTTAGTATCTCCTGGAGGTTGCTCTCTTGTAGGGGTCTTGCCTTCATCTCTAGATTTACTGGCTTAATAAGCATTAGACCCTATTATACAGTAACAAATAGGAATACAATACTTTTATCAATATTTGGCACAATTAATTTTTTTTAATGTGAAACTAAATATTGATGCTGTCAAGTAACTGCAGCTTAGGGACATAAATTACAAATACTCTTCTGTGAGCATTGCTCAAATTCTGCATTCATATACAGTAACCATCTAATGTCTTTCTATTCCTGTAAGCCATATGATTGCCAGATTACATGATTCTGTATTGTGCTTAGATGTCAGTGTTTTTATTGTTATTACCCATATTATCTTCTATTCTTACTGTAAATGGTAACAAAAAGTTAACTGCTTCCTTACACTATGAAACGAATAAAGTTCCATTTACGGAATGTTTCTAAACAGAAAATACATCTGGGGAAAAAAAGATAAGCTGAATAAATAATGCAGAACATGACGAGTAGAAAATAAAGTCTTCTTGTATTTTGCTACTCAAACCAGAACTGGATTAAGGGGGGGGGGGGAAGTAACTGGCTATTTTAATGGAGAACAAACCTGTTTTAAAGAATGATTGCAGGGGAATCCATTTCTCTGTACATATTCATCTATTTTGCACTTTTGTAGGTTACAGAACTTGTGAAATTGAGAAGTCCATTTCCTTGGTTTTCCTAATTTTTTTTGTTTTTCTTTGTTCCATCCTCCTGTTTTTTCCATTAGCTTACTTTACAGCAATTCACCCACCCAAAGGAAACCATAACATTTCAAATATTTCAGATTGCAGTCAAGCAAATTAGCCTGTCTGCAATATAAACAGACAGCAAATAAGATCTTAAAGGCCTTGGAATTAAAGTCTAGCTTGAAACTGTCTACACGTGTTTCATTATGTTGCAGATTTCAACGTAAGTATATGCAAGAAAAAAAAGTCCAGAAAGCATCCTTGGGAAATTCACCATGTACATTCCTTTTTTCTCATGAAACCAGAGGATCTTCAACTAAAGAGTAAACATTATGTGGTCATTTCTTGCTAAGTAGTGAAGAAATACCACATAAAAATATCTGGGATGGCTCCCAATAGCCTGGGAGGAAGTATGGGCAAGACTTCTGCGAGTGTAACCCTGGGCTGGGGCAAGGAGCTGAAACCACTCTGCAGGGAGACTTTACTGAGATGAAGTTAAGCCACAGCAAAAAGCATTTCCTGCTCAAACCAACCACTGATCAAGATACTATACTAGTTTTTGTTCCTGAACGAGTCGATTGATTTCAGGTGAAATGAGAATCATCTGGCCTAAAACGGGCGAGGATCATAATAAAGGATGATTGTAGAAGGGTTGCTGGCCCAGAGCCGCCTGGTGCATTGCACCTTTTGAGCAATCACAAGCGACAGCTGCTGCACAGGTGGCTTACTGGGATCAGGTAAACCACCTGGGAGTAACTTCTCTCCTTTGCAATCTGCGTCAATCATTTGCACACTCTGGCAAAGTATTTTCCATACAAGGACTTTCTGGTTTGCAGGCAGAAAGCTTGGCAGCAGATGTGCTGGTTGTGCGAGGCGGCGTGTCGGTTTTGAGGAGCAGGATGTCTGCGCTCCCTCTGCCCGCACCAGGCGAGTGGTTGATCGCTGACGGCCCTGCCATGGTGGGACACAAGCACCGCGAAGTCACTGCGAGTGCCAAACAGCAGGAGACGCTACCTTAGCCCTGATGTAAGGCACCGCTGCCGCGCCCCGAGCCTGGCGCCGGCTTCGGGTCCAGTCCCCGCCTCACCCCAGCCCTGCGCGGCAGACGTTGAGGCGCCGCCGGCAACTGCCGCGTTTCCCGCCCTGCGCCTTCCCTCAGTGGCTGTTTCCCGCAGGCATCGGGCTCTGCTCGGCAGCTCCGCCCGGCCTTGGCGGCACCCTTCCGGCGTCACAACATGGCCGGAGCCGCGCCGGGGCCACCGGTCAAAGTGCTGGCCGCCCAGCTGCGGGCTGCCGTCCGTGGCGCCGACGGGACCTGGACTTTGGGCCGGGCGGAGACGGGCCGAGCGCCGCTATGCTTGCGGGCCGTCTGGATGCAAGGAACCGTGCTGGAGGTGGAGCTCGGCGGCGCAGGCGGCGGTTCGGCCCGGCTGCAGGACTGCAGTGGTCCCTTCACTGTGCTGGGAGTGGAGGAGGTGCCCAAAGGGCGGCCCTGCCTCAGCGCAGGTACCGGCCAGCGCGGAAGCCTGGCGCTGANCTAAAGTTATTCGGCAGGTTCGCTCCCGGTGCCCGTAGGGTACCGTACGTCAGGCCTTAGGAGCCGGTGGGAGGGGTCGCTTCCCGGGTGGGGCACAGCCAGAGTACGGTACCCTCCCGCCTGCACTCTGGATGCGGGCAGCCGAGGGCGTTCTTACTTGCACCGTGGGGCACCGTTTACAAATTCTGGCCATGAGTATAGGAGGCATCACGTGCCCGCTAATGGTGCTTCCTGCACGAGGCTGCCCCATATTCCCGTTGTGCCCACCGGCTGCTTGGGGCGTTAAGAATGGTGCTTGCTTGTGTGTCTTAGGCGGCACTCTGAGCTGGTGCTGTTGCACAGATGGCGTCTGTTTATATACGTCGTCATTCGTACAGGAGGCAACCTGAAAATGCTGTGCGGCTGCAGCAGTAAGGGAGGAGTGTGTGTGCGCTGCAGCGGGGAGTGTCTTTTTTGACTGTCAAAATGAAGACTTAGGCTGTTTGCCGCTATGAGTTCCAGTAAGGATGGGGCCTGTTTTCACTTCCCCACAGTTAACAGGAAGTGTTTGATCAAACAGGTGTTTGCAGAGAAGAGCTGAGGTCTCGGCACAAGGAGAGGGTTCTTTGGTTTGTTTTCTTGCATTCTTTTCACCTTTTCACTGTTAATTCAACTGGAGAAGTGCTAGACTGCAGCATTGTGGTACAAAATAATCACGATAGTTGATTTTCAGTCTTGTGAATTGTCCTCCCTTCACTTGTGTTTTTTCACTGGTTTTGACTCTTGCTGCATGTGAAAATCAAGTAAAATCTACGGAAGTGGTTGTATGGGATAGTGAAGCCTTTTTCTGAAGTTCCAAGTGATCTTGTCTCCTCGAGTTTTTCTTGCAAGTATTGGCAGCTTTAATGCAAACTGTTTAACTACTAGGTTTTAAGTATTTTGCTTTTTAAATTAAAATGCAAAGGTTAATTGGATTTCATGCTTGCTTGGTTTTTTAGGGAAGTATGTAATGGTGATGGGTGTGGTGCGGTCCAGCAGTCCTGAGCCTATTCTTCGAGCAATAAAGATGACAGATCTTTCTGAAAACCCCGTGCATAAGAGTATGTGGAGCCTCGAAGTGGAGGATTTGCACAGAGTCATCCCATGATTCTTTTCTGCCTGATAACTGGAAATGCACCTTTGGTGTCTTTTTGGTGCAGAACATTGGGCTGTTACATGTATTTGTGGTTTAGAGCACTCTTGGAGTATACTGAAGTAAGGCTCAAGAGTTAAGTGGAGGGATCTGCACGTATCTGATGATAATCATAGCGTTCAGCTTTTTCAGTCTTTCCTTACTTCCCAAATCTCTTGGTATATTTGATGTTTACTACATAACAGCATAGATGTTATTTAGGAGCATGCAGTATTTGAAAGTTATTTGCTGCTTCTAGTAACCTGTGTTGAATCAGTCATTCCAATACCAGTGTATTCTTGGCAGCAGAACTACAGAGAACCAGAGTGAACTCAGTTTGTGAAATGAAGACAAAATGTGTTTTGGTCCATTGGAAATAACATTTTCACCTGTGTTTTCTCCTTCAGTAATAACTGTGTCAGTAAACTGCCTGTAAGACAGATGTCTCTTATTAACTGTAAGCGGTCTTGTAATTCCCTCTCTGATTTCTGTGTTTCTCAAATACTGAAAATGGTATAAGTAATAACCACTGTGTTCCAGTGAAGTGGAATTAACTGAAAAGATGCACTGAAGAACTTCTCAGAACAGGTTCTTTGGGTTTGAGATGCAGACACTTTTACTACCTTGAAACAAGCTTCCTGTGCCAAAGTGCATTTTTGTCTTTGAAAGTTTACTTTTCTTGTTCTGGTGTATGCTATTTTTAGTTGTTCAAATAATTGTTAAATATATTCTATTTTTATCTTTCTTCCTCCTGTAAAAAAAAAAACAAGCTATGAAATCAAACAAATTTTAAAAAGCAGAACTATTACTATTCTTACTATTCCCTTGTCTAAAGTGAATTTGAGTGCTAAAGAAAACATTATCCATGGGGTATGGGTTTTTAATTTGGGACTATTACCCAGTAATACTGCTCTGTTAATGAGGAATGCATGCAGAAAAGGCAAGTGGTGATAATTAAATTTAAAAAAAAAAAAAAAGTGGGATTATGTTTTCATAGCATATGGAAATTAAATACTGTCTTTTAAGCAGATCTTTAAAGGAGAGCTTTACAGATTAAGGACTGGATTTCAGAGTGCAATTCCAGCCTTGAGTTTAGTATCCCAAACCATACCATATCAGAGGCGGTTCCTCTGTGTTCCATATCAGAGCAAGTCCTGTGCTCTGAGACCCTGCCAATAAAATGCCAAAACATAAACATACAGCATTTTGGCAGCCTGAGTTTATTTATTGTTTTTATGCTGGGAAAATAAACACTTGTGGAATGCTGTAGTCTTTCAGAACTGATCCATGTGGTCAGTGTATTGGTTGTTGACTTTTTATTTGGTGATAAATACTTTTCTATCCGAATGCTAATGCCAAGAACTTGTGTTTTGTAAGTAGGTGGCAAAGTCCTGGAAAGAAAAGGCTAAAAGGTCTGCTGCATCATTGATGGTGTTGGTAATTTTATGCATGATGTAGAATCATAGAATGGTCTGGATTGAAAGGGACCTCCAAAGGTCATCTAGTCCAAGCCCCTCTGCAGTGAGCAGGGGCACCCTCAGCTAGATCAGGTTACCCAGAGCCCTGTCAAGCCTCACCTTGAATATCTCCAGGGATGGGGCCTCAACTACCTCCCTGGGCAACTTGTTCCAGTGTTGTACTACCCTCATGAGTCGTGCCTGTCAGGAGTTTAACCATCTGATGCACACTCACTGAAAAGTAAGAGGACAGGGTACAAGATTTAGGGCTCTTCAGCCTGGAGAAGACAAGGCTTCGAGAAGGCCTTATAGTAGCCTTCCAGTATCTGAAGGGGACCTACAGGAAGGCTGCGGAGGGACTATTTACAAGGTCTTGTAATGACAGGATGATGGGTAATGAGTTTAAACTGGAAGAGGGGAGATTCAAACTAGATGTTAGGAAAGGACTCTTCACAGTGAGGGTGGTAAGACACTGGCACAGGTTGCTCAGGGAGGTTGTGCGCGCTCCCTTCCTGGAGGTGTGCAAGGCCAGGCTGGATGAGGCCTTGAGCGACCTATTCTAGTGGGAGGTGTTCCCCACCTATAGTGGGGGATTGGAACTGGATGATCTTCCAGGTCCCTTCCATTCTATGATGCTATGTAGGATTAGATAGAGGATTCTTTACATCTTTCACTACCCTCTCCCATCCAGAGGCTCGCGAGTCAAAAGTGCTTGCTGTTAACAGTCAGTCCCAAAGAGAGCAAGGTGTAGATCTCTTCATCGCTTGATTGAGGGTGTCCCAGTAGCTGTGTGGCTCTATATTGTATGCTTAATGTCACTAGAAACCCAGATGTAAGCTCTGGTCCCAGCACCTAGCAAGTTTCATATATTTGATCAGTACAAAGCTATAAATGTTGCTTGGAGATGTGCTTCTGAAGCAGAGCTGCAGAGAGGCTTGCATTTGGATCAATAGTAACTTTAAGGGTTTTCAGGCCAAGACTGGATGCTTTTATGACAGTCCGCATTAAAAAGTTCTTTCCTAGGAATTCAAAGCAAAAGACACTTTTAACAAAGTTGAAGGTCAAACTTGTAAACAACCAATCACCTGATTGCTTTGACTTGGAGTTTAGCTCTGTTTACCTAATGAGTGGCTGATGCTGCTTATGGCTGTTGGTAGCTTATGTACCACCTAGGTTTAAGAGTCGTGTGGATGCACCTTCTCTCTGAGATTCGGAGAGGCAGAAGCATGGGGACCAGCTCCGACGCCTAACGGTATTGCTTTCAGGCGAGCAGAGGCCTTCCCGGCGCGAAGGCACCTGGAGAAAGGGGAGGAGGGGTAGCAGGGTCGGCTCCCTCACGCGCCTGCGCGAAGGGACCGACGCAGCTGGGGGCGTTGCCGTGGTTACGCGCGAGATACCAACGTGAGCGAGCCAGCAGCAGAGCGCCATTCGGAGGGGCAGCCTGGGGAGGCGCTGTTTATAAGGTCTTGTAATGACAGGACGAGGGACAACGGGTTTAAACTGGAACAGGGGAGATTTAGACTGGATGTTAGCAAGAAGTTCTTTACAATGGGGGGGGGGAGACACTGGAATAGGTTGCCCAGGGAGGTTATGAATGCTCCCTCCCTGGAGGTGGAGGCCAGGTTGGATGAGGCCTTGAGTGACCTGTTCTAGTGGGAGGTGTCCCTGCCTATGACAGGGGCGTGGAGCTGGATGATCTTAGAGGTGTCTTCAAGCCAAAACCATTCTATGAGTCCAGAGCTTGGCACTGTAGGGCTCTAGTGGGTAGTTGGAGTCTCACTTTTCTACATCTGGATTTGTGTCTCAAGTTCTACAGCAAAATCTGGGTTTGTCTGGTTTTTGTTGCTGTTGTACAGCAGAACACTTAACTGAGAAATTACAGGATGATGGGCTTCTCTGGCCTGGCCTTGTGGACAGGAGGTCAAAGCTGGGATCTTGTGCCAAGAGTGCTTGGTATTTGGACCTCAAAGAGAGCAGGGGAATGGTTGTAGTCTGCAGGAAGGCTTTAATGCACTCTTTGCTAGCTGTCATAATTGGAGCAAATGTGATTTACCTCAGTGCACACACCACTGTCTGGAGAATTCAAGTGGCAGAAACCTGAAGGTCTGTGTATATTCTCAGCCTGTGGCAGAACCTCAAAACCTCAGCTTTGCTGCTTATGTTCGGTGCATAAAATGCTTGCATGGCACATGTAAATGTCAGTGAATCCTGGAGTTTTTGTCTGTATGACAAAGCATATGTTGAAGGTGTGTTGTAGGTGTGAAAAATACTGGTGCTTGGCAGAACGACTTCTCTCTGCTCCTGCAAGGACAGCTGGTGTGGGTGCTTGTTCTGATCAGCATGAGTTACAGGTGCAGAAGTCCCTGGTCTCCAGCAAGCTGGGAGGCAGCATCAGAGCCATGTGTTATGTGATGTGTAGATTCATGAGCTGTTCAATGGATTTTATGCATTTTCCATAGGACAGCAAGTTTGTGTACTGCATGGCCTTCAGTCAAAGTATTAACTGTGGACTATTACCAGGTGTATACTGAAAGGTTAGTCCTGATAAAGCCATAGGTATTGCAGAAAAAAATGTCAGTTTAGAAATCCTGAAACTGAAATATTGACCTGTGTGCTGGTTCGAGGCTAGCTGGAATTTTAATGAGAAAAATTAGATTATAGGCTGTGAAAGGAAAACAGTGATGATGTCTAAGTTTGCTGGGATGTATGAAAGCAAGGACACAAACGTACGTAAGACAGTGTCTCTGTCTATTGGAGTCAGTGCCTGTGTTTTCTCCTTGGGCTGTGTAACTCAACTAATCATTCTGCTTCTAACCTCCCTTACCAATCCTCCAAACTCACGTTGCGTGTAAGGCAGACTCTGGGATAAGGTAGAGGGGTGGAAGTGTGGTTGGGAGTCCCTTCTGGGTACTCCGATTTCTGGGAGGGGTGTTGTGTTTCTGTATTACTTTTACATTGTATATTTCTGTATGTAGCTGTAAATATTTGTAATATATTGTAAATATCTGCTCGTGTATTGTGCTAAGCTGTGAATATAAAGCTTCATTCCTTAACTTATAGCCGGCTGAGTCTAGTCTGAGTGATTTGTGTGGCGGAGGGCGGGGAGGAAGCGGGTAACTCCCAAACCATCACAATCTGAGAAGTGATTTGATCAGATCCTACCAAGAGCACTCCTGGATGATGAGATTTGTGAGGAATCACAGACATGAGGCATGAGGGATGCTTTTTGCTCTCTCATCTCGGCAGGTTCCCCTGCAAGAGCGTGTCAGCTTGCAGCAGGCCTAGAAGCTGCTATTCAGCCAACAGGGACTGTTGGAATGTCCTTTGCCTCAAAATCCTGTCACCTTCCTACTGAACGACTTGCTAACATGAGCTGCCTCACATTGTAGATGGCATCTTGCTGCTGTTAGGTGGGGAGTGTGTTACATAGTTTCAATTTTTTAATTCTCAAGGTGAGAGATTACCATGGAGTGGTTAAGACATACTTAAAAATCATTTTGGTGGTAGATTACTTGGTTCATTAAAGATTCTACTAAGTTCATTTGAAGAGTGTCTTAACCTGTGACAAACTACTGTATGCTTGTTGCTAATTAATTATGAGCAGGCATGAAAGAGGTTTCCTTTCCATGGATACAAGTACCTGTCTGTCTGGCAGGTAGCTACCAATGCATAGAAATGGAGACTTGATTCACACAAGCTATAAATCCAACACTAAACTGATTATGAGCAAGGTCTTGAAAAATTAAGTGTGGTTTGGTTTTTTTTTTTCATGTCTGCCACCTAGATTATTCTGTTAGGGCTGTTTTGTGTAAACGCTGCTTTGTACAATCGTTGGTTACTGGTCTCAAGCACGTGTCTCAAGCAGAGCTGTTGGGGCCAGCCCTTGGAACAGCAGGGCAAGAGGGGTGAGGTTTATGCTGCCCTGGGTGCTGCCTCCACCTGCTGGTCTGAACCAGACCAGCCTGACCTTCAACCCTGTGTTGGGAAGGACTGTGAGAGGTCTTTCCTTGCTACTGACTAGACATAAATCGTGCCCAGAGACTGTCTTATCAATGTGCTAGGCAGACTGACTGTAGTTTATTGGTCAAAATGTTCATTAGTGTTTAAGTGGCATCTCTATCACCTATGACATGCTAGCTGCAGCTGCTAGGAGACTCACTACCTGCATCCACCTCAGGGCTGCTGTCTACCATTAGAAAAAACAGAGAGGTCAACTATAGGGATATAGAAATAGCATATCTGCACTTACCTGAAAAGTAAAGCAGTTCTTTGGAGTCTCCTGCTCTGCTTGCTGACATTTTACTTTATCCTTGTATCTCACATCAGTATTTTTTTCAAAGGTGTTTGGTGCTTCGCATACATTAAGTGACTCGGGAGATTGTGCATTTTTAAAAATCAATAACTGGCATAATACTCTTTAACTTTCAGAAGTGTTTCATACAACTTTGGCTTCATTAAAAAACACTTCTGTAAATAAGCAGTTATAACCTACTACACAGGAAGACTTGATTTCTACCTTGCTTTATACAGCAGCAGTAGCTCATGTATGTGGGAATCCTAACAATTCTAGGAATTTTTCCCAGCTAGTGTGAGAATCGCATTTTATTGAGAATTTGTATAAAAGCACAGTGTAAGTGTTCAGAACACAATCCTAAGTTAACGCAGCAAGCACAAGGTAACTAAGGCCAGCTGCTGGTTTTGTCTTTGTGAACCATAAGAGTCATTTAAACCCAGCCAGTCCCACCTCTGGAGATCAGTACAACTTTATTCTTAAAAATTATTAGTAAAAATGTACTCTAGCATAAGAATAACGAAGTCAAATGTTTATTAACATTGTTTCATAGTTTGAACATCGTTACTTCAGTGCTTGCCACTGAAGGATTTTGCAGTGTTACCTTTCACTAAGGAGTAACTGCATTTCCTGGAACTGTTTTTAATCAATAGGACTACACCACAGAAGATAATTTAAGAGATGAGAGACTGTCACACAACAGTATCTAGAACACCGTAAGACTACTTTATGGATAGGACAGGGTAATCTAAACTGATTTCTGAGAAGAGGGTTCTATAAACACAAGGAGAGAAAGTGAAACTGGTGAACACATACCAAGAAGGCTGTTTCGTATTTAACAATGTACACATTTATAAGGGAAAAATCAACTAGCATAAAGATGATAACATTATGAAATGCTTCCAATTATTTAGCCATCTTATTTCTGTCTTGGCACTCTTGCATGTTGAGGCACCTTCCTGGAAAAAGGTCACTTTCTCCAGAACTTCCTGAAAAACAAGTTGCAGTTCTGGAGAAAAAGAAGTCAGCATCTGCATGGGTTCAGAGCTGATATGCTGTTGTCACAAAGTAGCCCACGTGTACTAATCTGAGCTGGAAATGACCTTTTGTCATCTTTGAAATGTTGTTCAAGGCTTGGTCAAGTTTTGCCACTGAAAGAGATTTTTTTAAAAGTAACTGACACTGTTATGTCCAGTTTCTTCTGGTTGATTATAGTTTGTCACTGGACTAAAAATCACTCTTCCTACTCTAAGGTGTTTCTGGGTGAAAACTTTTCCTCTTGTTCTTCACCATACTCATAGCCCATTCACACTTCTATTGTTCTCCCTACTATTGCTTCTAGTTTGACTTAAAATAGTTGTTTTACTTTGGGTGCTGAAAAGGCTCTTCTATCTTCAGGGCTGGTATCTGCCTTTCAGAACTGACTGGAGCTGAAATGAAGAGAGATGAAATCCAGTTAAGTGCTTAGTAAATACTTGTAAGAAGCAACAAGCGAATTGTAATACAAGCTGTTATGCTGAATTACAAGCAATATATGAAAGAAGCATAAAATGACAAAAAGGTCTGGGAAAAAGTCTGGAAGAATTTTAAATACAGTTTTATCATAGGTAAACTAAACTGAAATAAAATTATTTCTTCATGTTTCATGATAAAGTGGCATGTAGGAGGAAAAGAAGCATAGAATGACAGAATGATAGGAAATAGAAGGGACCTCTTGAGATTATCCCATCCAACCTCCCTGCCAAAGCAAGATCACCTAGGGCAAGCCACATAGGAATGCATCCAGGCGCATTCCTGAGCAGCATTATGACTGAAGTTTATGGGCTCTGTCTAGTTCAGCTCTCCAGTGGGAGCTCTTTGACAAGAATGAATTTCTGGGAGGTCAGGCAGAGGTAGCAAGTTTCTCTTTTCTCATGACCTCAGATGGGGATCAGTTATGGTACACGCATAGCCCGGCCACTGCAAACTCTTTCACACCACCAAACCTAACTCTCCCTTACAGGAGGCTGCTATTAGGCTTCCTTCTTTTTAGTGTGTTTACATATGTAAAGACTTAACTCATGCCTTTCCTAAGTCCTTCATTTTTTTTTTCCCTGCACAGACACCTCTGAACTTTTCTCAACAGGTTCACAACTTAAATGGTGTCCAAAACTGAATGCTTAAAATAAGTTGAATAGAAAAGAATTCTTTCTCATCTTAAATATGTCTATTCACGTGTATCCCACTATACTCTGCTTGTTTAACAGCATGCTCTAATGGCATGTTAGTGTTGTTCACTGGGCTGTGATGCACTGGAATTCCAGTACCTTTCCTCAGAAATAGACTAGCAGCACTAGCTGACTTCTATCTTTTGGCTACTGAGTCATTCTGAAACTGTTTTCACCTCAATATTCAGGCTCAGATTTGTCTCTGTATTTCATACTCATGCTGAAAGGTTTATATAAACTGTTGGAGTTAAACTCACTTACTGTCTACCAAGATCGTAGAATGGTAAGATTGGAAGGGACCTCAAAGATCATCTAGTTCCAACCCCTGCCATAAGCAGGGACACCTCCCACTAGTGCAGGTCACTAAAGGCCTTGTCCAACCTGGCCTTGAACACCTCCAGGGAGGGAGCATCCACAGCCTCCCTGGGCAACTCGTTCCAGTGTCTCCACCCTCACTGTAAAAAACTTCCTCCTAACATCCAGTCTAAATCCCCCCTCTTCCAGTTTAAACCCATAACAAGATACTACCCAGAATTTTCATGTCCATCACTGGGTGAACTGAATACATGAGACAGTGACAGGAGGCATTGCAGCATGTGGGAGCATGGACTTATGTGAAAGAACTCTTTTCTTAAAATTATGCAGTTATCAGGTAGCAGCACAGGTACAGCTGGCAGAACACAACTGTATCTCCTAATCTAGCTTCTGCAGTAACTGTCCTAATGTAGCTTCTGCAGCAGTGTGTGCAGCTCCACCAAAGAATGGGAGGATCTCTAATTTGGGTAGTAACAGAGTGGATAACACTAAAAATTTCAAGCCAGCAATACTGCTCCTTTTGCCTTTTTGGCTTTCTTTGCATTTTCAAATAGATTCCCAGAAGACAGCTGCATTAGAATGTCAGGATTATTAATACTTACACTTCAAATTAAGTTTAAGTAAGATAGGTACGTTTCATTAAAAGGGACTGAAAACTAAAAAAAAGAATAGGTGACCAAGTACATTTAGTCGGTCTTTATAACATGTACTACCGTTAATATGAATCCAAACACATTATTCTGACAAAAAAAGCCCCAAACAAACCAAACTTGCCACTGAGGAGGAATTTCCACAGGAACAAAGTTTCGTTTGCACAAATGAACAAAAGCTGCTGCTAAATTGCAGGCAGCCTTCAGCTCCCTTGATTGACAGGTGTCATGTGTGCACATGCTGTAGAATGGTTTGGGGTCCACCTGAAACACAAAGGGAAGGGGATGGTTAGAGGGGTGTGAGGGCAGGAGCACAGCTCTGCTGCAGGCAGCAATCTGGCAAACACCTGCAGGTGAACTGAAGGGAAGTTTGATTTGAGCCCCACTCCACCCTTGCCCTTGTTGGGACCATTCACATCTTTATTTTCCTTCTCCTACTGAGGGGTTTTTATTTGTATTTCCAAATTCTAGACCTATATGATAAAGAGTGGTGCAAAGTCATGCCACCATTTTGTGGATGTCGAGGACTTTAATTTGTATTTCTGCTGATACAAAACTTCGGTTTTCTCTCTGGGTGGCATTCTTGTGGCTGCTAAAGTTATCTGCAACTGAACTTCTACATCCTTACAACAGTTACATGTGCTCCTTTGATGCATGGCCTTGGGGTATCCAGACGGTCCTTTGGTGGCTAAAGTTCTACTTACAACTTTGAAGCAGTTCTTAAGAGGTGAATGTGAGTCTTCAAAAAACACTTTACAGAGTCTACTTACAACTTTGAAGCAGTTCTTAAGAGGTGAATGTGAGTCTTCAAAAAACACTTTACAGAGTTTCTGCTTAGCTGTAACTGGGCACAGTTTCACTTTCTTCTGTAGGAGACTGCATTTGTTCACCTAGGAAAATAGAGTTAGTGAGATTGGAGTGTGTTTGAGGTTTTGGGCTTTGTTTTTGTTTGGGGGCTTTTTTTTTTAAATATCAGTGTAGTGTGAATACTTAACATTTCCAGTGTAAGATGGTTTGACAAATGTGAAAGGTTTGGTTTTTTGGTGTATATAGTTCATGTAAGATCCCTTAGCACACCAGTCAAAAGCTGATGATACCAAATATTAACACAACTAGTAATGCGCAGCATTTGCCAAAGTTCCTTAGGATTTCTTCTGACTGAAAAATGCTTTTAGTACCCTGTATCAGATCAGCAACTTACTAATTTTTTTAGCCAGTAATTTTCTGGCAAATCTTGGGGTATAGAAGTTCTTCAAGTGAGTACAAACTCCAGTTACTTTAAGTGCTAAGAAGAATTAACTGCCAGATTAGTGTCGCGGATAACCCTCATTCTGTAGGAGTTGGGCAATTGCCCTTATTGCCCAAGTCTCCTTATTAACCTCTTCATTTTGCACAGCTGCAGCTGGTCTCCTAACACTAGAACCTCACTGATGCTATTAGCAAGGTCAGCTATGACAAAGGCTTGTAAAAAGCTCCTGGTAATGAGATTCCAGTCTCGAGTTTATAGCTCCCTGGAGCGGCTGACCACTTTCATTTCAACCTGGCCAGATTTAACCCAGTTGTATTTTAACACTCTGTCATGTGCAGTTGTGCTAGACCATCTGGCCCAGAAGGATTTTGCAAGCTCCATTTTACCTGCTCAGAGCAGGCATTTCTACCATATCATCTCTTTCTACCACTTAAAAAAAAGTTTTTAAGACTTTGCATGAACTTCTGACTTGGCACACTGGTGTCTGACCATTGCTGTCATGATGTATGGCAGCAGTACTGTACTGGCATCTCTGTCCTTTCATTACTCGTTTCTGAGTGGGATATGACTGCTAACAGCACAGAGGTCATCCAGAGTCATCTATAATTTTTTCTTGGCGGTGCTGTGCACTGCAGAGATGCTGTGGCCTACAAATAAAATATACTGATCAATATATGCAGACATTATGCCTTCGGCCACATAAAGCGCATAAGTGACTTCCCAGCTTGTTTATGACAGTTTCTTATGTATTGCTTTTAATTGATTATTTTAGTTCAATGTCTCTGGGTAGTTCTGCATTGGATGTTTGCATTTTTATGAATATAGTGGAAGTTGCTGCTTGTAGCAATGAAGAAAATTGCTACATTCAGTCACGTCATTATCCCACTCCATTACTAATACCAAAGTAGGTGGCAAATTCATTAGGTAGATCCCTCCAACAGCAAAGTACACCTTACTTGAAACAACCTTTACATTACTGATGTAAAGCTGAAAACAGCATTTATGTGACCAGAACTCACACATCTGGTGAGAGACAGTAAAGGGGAGAGTCACAAAATCTCAGTACTAATTAGACACTGGTTTCGTTTTTGGTAATAGATTCTAAAAATGAGGCTTGAAGAGATTTAGGGAATCCTGTCAACATGGCTTGAGAGTACAGTAATGCTTTCTGGTTTGGGTCAGTTGCAGTCACAAAGGGCTATATAAACATGCATGTTTTCATATTTAGGCTGTATTCATCTGATGATAAATCACGTGAATTGAGGTTAAGTCTCTGAAGCAGAGAGACAGAACATTTCTCTAGGAAGTCCTTTTATGCAAGTTAATAACTGAAGCAGTAGCAGTGAATGCTCCAAAAGAGTCTCAGCACTTAGTGGTGTGGGCAAGGAGAGCTACTTTACTAGTTACTGATCTCTAAAGCTTTTTTTCTTGGTAAGATGAAAAGCAGGAAGAACCCAGCTACAACAAAGAGCTCTAAAGGAAACAGAGAAAATCCTCATGGTACAAATTGTGGCCTGACTGATGAGCATGGAGATGTGGCTGAGCCCCAGTACCACCTGGCTCTGCATTCCAGAAAGATGCTTTAAGAAAACATCAGAGTTACTTGGTTCCAACATCGGTTTCTTTTAACAAGAGAAGAACAAGAAGAGGAGACAAAAAAATGCTCAACAACTATCTACAAGGAATTCTTTAAAGGGATCTAGCAAATACATGTAACCTTTTACTTGGTTAAATACAGCAAACCCAATTATATATAGTATGCTGCTGTTTCATTATCTAAGCTATTCTAAGCCAATACATGTCAGATGTTGTCCTTTATGCTCCAACACCACTGGTAATCTGCACAGAGAAGCCCTTCAACTGTTACCTGCCAGCTCTGTGTGAACTCCTGCACATTTTCAGTGAAGGAATGATTAGGGAGTATCCATTCATTTCCGGCTTCGTTGTCATTAGTACCAAGCAGCCCAGCTGAAATACCTGAAATGAAATTGAAATAACATGAAAAAGTATCTGTCAGCAACAGGGACAGGAAAACAAGTGGTTGGTGGGCTGTCATTGTTCCATACAGTAGAGCTCCAAAAAGGAATGTATGCCCAGGCACCCAGTGTGGATTCTTCTCAGACTGCACTGCCATCTCCTTTGTCAGCTCTTCATTGCTTCTCCGGATTAGGTCAAGGCATCACAGCCACTGAGCTTTAGTGTGAAGTGCATGAATCAGAGTGCATTCCAAGCATACCAAAAACTGGGGAAGCTTTTAGGCTTCCCTCTTCCATGCTCTTGGAGGTTGGACAAGATGAGCCTGCAACAGATCAGGGATTCTTCAACAGGGTTTGGGGTCAGTCATTGCATCTGCCCCATTTCTGTCTGGTTTACTGCATTGAAACAGCAGCAATCCAGGTTAAATGCTTGCTGTTCTCTGGAGTGGGACATTGCCTGCTTCATTTGACAATGGTTTGGAACACCTAGGCTCATTTCCAGGGTGAAGGTAGTTCTAATTCACAGAGGTAGAAAAAAAGACTTAACAGCTGACAAGAGCTGTATGATCATG
>VWYK01010812.1:22529-51850 GCA_013399775.1 Semnornis frantzii | reverse complement strand
TATCAGGGAGTAACAATATTCATGTGCCAAAAGGAAATCCTTACAGAAAATTATTCTGACCTTCACATTATCTCCCTCATCCTCTTATAGTGCTTTGATCAGTGGCCAAATAAGTAATGTTGACAAGTTGATCTTTCAGTTATTATCAATGCACATTGGAGTTAACAACCCATTAAGCAATTCACACATCCCAGAGCCCTCAGTGCTAACTCATGCAGATGTTACAACTGGCCATGGTCTGACCTTGTTTTATCTGCAAGGATTAGAGGCCTGCTCCTGCTAATAAAAGTTCAGAATATTGAAGAACACAGCAATAAAACCCAGGAAACAAAGGGAACAGAATTTACTTCATTAAAGCATTTGTTATTAGTAACCAGTTCCTTCTTTAACTGGATCTCATCTGTTCCTGGAGCCATCCTACTGTGAGAAAAAACAGCTTTTCCTTCTTTAGGAGGAGTGCTTTAAGCCATGTTTTGAAGTCAGTTGGGGAAGGAGAGAAAAAATGTCTAAGTTGTAGTGCAATGTGGTAATTGAGATGTCATTTCTGCTAGGATTTATTAGGAATAAGGAACTAGGCAGGGATTATTACTGCGTTATGTCACCATGTGAGGCTGCAGCTTGCTTGGCAATGCTGTGTGCAGGTCTGCTAACAATAGCCAGTGCTTGGTATCTGGCTAGAAGTCAGCTGGCCTGGGAGCCTCCTTCAGGTGCTGATCAACAGGATGCTTACAAGTCTGCAATGTGAGCACTGCTGGCAGGGTATTTCTTGAATGCAAAACAAAGATTCGCTTGAATATTTTACAAGCTTAGGGTGTGAGGTTTCTTTTGATCAAAGGCTCTCAACTATGCCAGAGCATTAAGGAGAACTTTCTGAAGTGCTGAGTGAATCTAAGGAGCATCCCTTGTTTTCAAAGGATAATCTTTGCAGGCTGCCTTTGAAGTGAGGAAAACACAATGAAGCTTCTAAGTAGGTAATCTGTAGAGAACACAGCAGTTAAAATCACGGGAAAACATTTTTGTTGCCTGAGAAGGAGGTGGATGTAGGAGGTTAGGCTGAAAAAGTGTATTTGGGTATTAAAACAAATGCACAAGTTTGTAGTTTCACAGCCATCAGGAAATAAATGAGAATCTGTTCAGAAATGTTCAGATTTGGGATGGAGAAGTTTCCCTATGGGCACAGGCTGGGAGAGTTGAGGCTGTTCAGCATGGAGAAGAGAAGGCTGTGGGGAGACCTTTGATCAGCATTCCAGTACCTGAAGGGGACCTACGAGAAAGTCAGGAAGGGATTTTTTTACAAGCACTTGTCACTACATCACTGCAGGATGAGAGGGAATGGATTGAATCTTGAGGAGGGCAGATTGAGACTGGAAGTTAGGGAGAGATTCTTTAGAGTGAGGGTGGGGAGACACTGGAACGGTTCCGTGCAGGTGTTCAAGGCCAGGCTGGATGAGGCCTGAGGTTAAAATGTTTGCCCTGCTTTCTAGAATCACTCATTTCAGTTCTTAGAGTGATTATAATAACAATAAATCTCCCCAGAGGAGATGTTCCTAATTTACTAAAAACTGTTATAAAACATAACTGAATTTCATTTCTGATTTCTGCTGACATTGGATAGTAGAAGGATGGGCAGAAGTCAGCTGGGCTGTATCCTTCTAGCTCTAGATCCAGCAAAAAGTGGCTCCTGGAGGGATGCTCAATACCTGTTTACTGTGGATCTCCAGATAAGTTAGAAAACATTTTGGTACCAAATTTTATTCTTACATGAAAAATTTGGGAAGCTAGGCAGGTTACTGGTGTGAAATGAGAAATGCCACAGTGAAACTTAGTTATCCTTCAACAAAGCATAAGTAAGACCAGAAATGGGAAGTAAGCTGAGGCCCTCCTCATTGCCAGCCCTCTGCATGTTCCCCTGACTGGAGCAGAGGATTCCTTTTCTGTTCAGGGACACACCAAGTCCTGTATTGTGCTGTGTTTTCACACAGCTCTTGGATTCACATTTTTTTCATTTCATTTTGGAAGTAAATATTGTGACAGGCAGTTATTTCTGTCTGGATTGCACATTTGCAAGCAGAATGAGCAGATGTCTATGTCACAGATGATGGAATGGGTAACTGTCCTGGAGGATTTGAGTAAGAGCCTAGGCACAGAGCAGCAGAAAAGGCATGGAAGGTGGCCGAGATGAAAGATGAAGTCTCTGCTCTTTCCCCTCCATGTACCTTGCACCAGCTACTTGCAGTGTATTTAGGCTGTGTCATAGCTACCTGCTCTGCCTTGACCTGCCCTGGGTTTTGGCTCCTTGCTTTCAGAGATTCGTGTTTTATCTCTAGTAGACTGAGGATGGTGGTAGAACAGTGAGGTCACCATGCTGTCTGCTCTAAAGTGGCAAAGTGCTGTTGTCTGCTGGGTTGGGAAGGCTAAGAAATAACTACATTTTCATGCAAAACCTCTGCTTGAGGTGGCATTTTCAAGGTGAATAGAGTCTTCCCTGCAGAGCTGGGCTGACTGAAGAGGGAGACATACCTATCCGTGTTTTGGGAATAATGGAGGGGGGGAATAGATGAAATCCTCCTAACCCTTTTGACTTCTTGGTGCAGTCACAGCAGCAAAGACTTGGCTCTGTGCTGTGACTTCCCAAGTTCTCCAGAGAGATGCACACCAGAGCGAAGTTCTCGGCCACCAGCAGCAAGCTACAGGCAGGCAAATGCCTGCAGCTGCTCAGCTGCTGCTCCACCTGTCAGCCTCTTTGTGGATGGAGCAAAAGTTGTCAGTTCAGCATGAAAAGAAAAAGGCAGAGCTGGCAGGATACCAAAATGATTGCTTTTGAACACTGATGAGCTGTGCTGGAATCACTCTTTTGTTTCTAATGAGACACAGAGGTTCCCTGTTTGACTTTCCTTCTTCCCCTTGACTGAAATCCAAGGCCTCATTAAGACAGAAGCTCCACTGGTTCTTTGTAGGTGTGAGGACAGATTTCTGATTCATTCTGGGTTTGGCTGCACCAGCTCAGTCTCTCTTCAGTTTGCCTGGACACTGAAGTGACACCAGCTTTGTTCAGCCTGAACAAACATCAGGAAAAAGCAATCAAAATAGAGTCTTAAAAGCAGGAGGAGGAGCAGGGAGAAAGGAAAATGTCTTTTCCACGCAGATGTTAGCATCCTGACAGCAACAGTCTTGGAATCTTCTGTGCAACCATTGCCACCTGGCATTTATTATTTTCTTTACAGTCCCTGATCAGTGTGACACAAGGATGTCTGTGCTGTGGACAGCTGTGGATGGAAGAGATGTGAAAGAAATTCTGTACAGTGAGGATGGGGAGACACTGGAACAGTTTGCTCATGGAGGCTTTGGCTGCTCCCTCCCTGGAGGTGTTCAAGGCCAGGTTGGATGAGGTCTTGAGCAACCTGTACTAGTGGGAGGTGTCCCTGCCTATAGCAGGGGGGTTGGAACTGGACAATCTTCAAGGTCCCTTCCAACACAAACCATTCTGTGAACCCGTGGTTGTAAAAGACACTTGGGAAAGGTCCTAATGAGCATATTCCTTTTTAACTCCCTTTGCATCTTGCTTCACCTTTCAATCACAGACACTGAGCAAACCCAAATATTTCATCTTTTATAATGCATAATATTTGTCTTTGTCCCGTGGAAATAAATAGAACAGATGGTGACTGAAACAAAGCCTGTGATAAAAGTGGGGGCTTCTGAAGAGCATTCATGAGCTACACCCCCCTCCCACCAGAAGTGCCCTGCTCCCCACAGCCCCCAGCTCTCTGTCCCATATTTCAGTGCCTGTCAGAAGTTTCTCTGAAATTGCAGTCAGCTATTCCTGTAAGAACTGTACCGGGAAGAAAGCTCTTGCTGCAATTCAGAGTAAAATGCTGTTATTGCTCAATGTCTCCTCCTAAATAAATGATATTGGCTGGATACATCTTCTTTTGTATCAGATGCTTTGTGTGAGTCAGAACAAAAGTCCTCCAGCTCTCAAAAACTGTGGTCATTTGAAGCACCAGTGTAAAATCAATTGCCAGTGCTTCACAGCTTCTCCTTGGGCCCCATTAGGACACTGATATGTTTGGAGTTCTGGCTTTGGGAGCTGCCTTCCATTACTCACTGCTTCCTTGAATTCTGCTTTGCTTTTATACATCTCTTTTCAAGCACTTTATTTCTCTGCCCTGTTATTTTTCAGGGCCGACAGTGTCCTCTGAAACTTTCAAACACACAACTGAGCTTCTAGTCATTGCCCTTGGAAACAGAGTTCAGCAGTTTGGGTTTGGCACTGCAGATCAATGACACCAGCCAGTGTCCCCAGTGCTGACATTATGCCTATACACAGCCATTCGGTGGCCTTGATGTTTTCCTGCTGGCCTCCACACTTACAAGCAGTCTTGACACATGCCTTGAAGATGTTTTTTGTGCAGATGTAAGCTCCCAGTGCCTTCAAACAAAGCACAGCATGTGTTCTCCTGCAGCTCGGATCTCTGACCTAACAGAACCTGCTTCTAGGAAAAGGAGGGATGGCTCTGCTGTGTTACTCTGACCTGGAGGCTTCACTTCAGGTTACCTGAGAAAAGAGGTTCATTTCATAACTCCTCAGCTCTCTGAACAACACTTCCCTGAGGCTGGGTGTCTGCAAGATGCATTTTCAAAGCAGATCTTGATGTCAACATGAGGTTGCAGTCCTACCTGGAAGAGTGACTTTGAATAAAGGAAGACTTCAAGGCATGAATGAGCACATGCCTATCCCTCAGACGAGTTGTTTACCAGCTGACATAGAAGCAGCTCATTAACACCACTCTTAAAATTGATTTCAGAGCAGGGCTGCAAAATTGGAGTGGCAATTTAATTAATGTTATGGAAACAGTTGAGAAATGTCTGTGAATTTTTGGGTTGCTATAAATAGAAACAGGGTGGCATAACAACTCATCTGCAGCTGATGGCACAGGCTTAGTGCAACAGCTGTGCAGGTAAAAAGAATTGTAATAACAATTGGGAAGAAGTTCTTCAGGTTGGGAAGAAGTTCTTCAGTCTGAGGGTGCTGGGACTCTGGAGTAGGCTGCCCAGGGAGGCTGTGGATACCTCCTCTCTAGGGATGTTCAAGGCCAGGTTGGATGAGGCCTTCAGCAGCTGAGCCTAGTTAAGAGGTGTCCCTGCCCATGGTGTGGAGGTTGGAGTAGATGTCCTCTGAGGTCACTGCCAACCTAAGCCATGCTGTGAATCTCTGAGTCTATGCAGCTATGATTCTATGAACAGAGGGAGGGAAAATGGGGACGAGCTTGCCTGGGATAAGTGGCACCAAAGCTCATCAGTAAAGCTGCAGCTTTGGCTTTGCTGCAGGAAACAGATCCTAGAGCACAAGTTATAAATCATGGCAGGATCTACAGAGGATTCTCTCAGTATAAACACAGTGTAAATTAAGTGTGCAGAACTAGGAGAGAACTTTTTATGGAGCGAAAATTGATCCATTCTCCATTTTGCAGAGCATAATCTTCTGCTGATGTCCAAGAATTGAAAAGATGTTTTGAAATCATGGCAGGAATCAATAGGAATTAAGTTGTTATCTGTAATAATGCCAAGGTTTGCCTCTAGATTACTCTGTTTACCTTTCCTTTGTCCAGCAAATAGGGAAACAAAAAAAAAAAAAAATCATCCAGATGCAATTTGTTCTAAGTATCACTTCATAATGATACTGCCTGATGTCTTAAATCTAATCATTATCACTTATGACTTCTTGTGATGAGAAGACTCTAAGCTTCTGCCTTCAAAAGAGACACAGAGAGGTACCTGTGACAACTGATCAGTGTGGAAAAAGAAAACTTTGTAATTAGCTCTGGCTGTATGCTAGACACCAAGTGCTGCAGTCCCATTATTAATTTACTTCCCTGTTCAAACCCCATCTTTTATTGTCTTTGATAGAATTCTTTAGCTGAGATTTATAATTGGAGAGACAGACGATCCCTCAGACTAAATAAGGATTGATTATTATTGGTGGTTAATTTGATTTAGCATCAATTCAATACCGAGAGTCACTGCCCTGATGTATTTCTACTTTAATTTAATATTTATAGAGAGTAGGGCTGGAAGGGACTTCAAAAGGTCATCTGGTTCATCACCCTGTACCAGGGGAGGGACACTCTATCCATGTCATTAATATTAATATTAGCTTGGCTTTGGTGCAGTATTTTATTTCTCAGTGTTAAAACTTGTACAGTCTGCATTCAATCACAGTGCTTGCAACAGACCTCATTGATTCAACTGCTGATTTCAAGCAGTCAGTCTAAAACCTAAACCTGCCCTCCTGCCCTTCTGATCTTCACGTGGCTTCTCCTGCTAATCATAGGGGTGAAAAAAAGAAAAAAGAGGGTAAATACCTGCTTATAGTTTTAACTATCTCCAGCAAAGCAGAACCAGTTGGATATCCTCTCACCTAATCTTGTCCTCATTTAAAACTGGGATGTGGATGCCCCCCTTCTGGGCATAGGCTGACAGGGTATTGTTCAAGGCCAAATTTGCTTCCTCCTTGTGTTTCGGGAGTTTATTTGCTTGGTTTGAGTTTGGTTTGGTTTGGTTGTTGTTGTTTTTGGTTTGGGTTGGGTTTGGGTTTTGCTTTGTTTTGTTTGTGTGGTTGGTTTGTTTGATTTTTTTGTTGTTGGGGTATTTTTGTTATTGTTCCTACTTGTCCAAACTACTGCTCTGGAAGGAAGTGTTGTTTTTTTTTTCCCTGTGGAAATTAGCTAAACAATTTGGGACAGGGACTGAAATTGCACAGCCAAGCAAATGAGGGTAATCCTGCAATGAGAAACGTGATGCACAGTGCTTTGCAGGGCTAGGCTGACTGCAGAACTACAGGATGTCAGCTTGATTTTTTTTCTATGCAGTTATGAATTTCTAGGAATAAAGAAAAAGAGGTACTGGTAGCATGCTTCTTTTGGAAGCATGAGGCTCTCTCCAGGACTGCAGCCTGGTTCCTCTGTGAAAGAGGCTCAGATCTGTACACAAACCACGGCTGTTCTCTATCTGAACTTGTCCTCCTTCCAAGCCTTCTACTGAAACTTTTCTCAAAGTTGTCTCATTCTGAAAGGTGCCACAAGCTGAACTGTTCAATGAACTCTAAAGAACAGCTACAGATAAGAGAATTATTTTTTAAGCAATTAATGACATCATTACAGACCTAATGATCTGCATCATTCATAGCACGCCTGAAGACCATCAGCCAGCTAGGATTTAAATAACTTTAACCAGAGTTAATAAAATGACTTTATTTTCCAATGCCAACATTCATATACATTGCAGAACACACTTCTTTAATCCAATTATCCTTAGCATTTTCTCCATTCAATGCCTGCACTTGGATCTTAGCTACCAGCTTTGCAATGCAGCACAAAAGCAAACCCAGGTGCAGTGTTCCAAGCACAGGCAGGGAAATGTCACTGACTTGTTGGGTCTATTTTGTTTTCTCACCTCACATTAAGATGCTCTTTTGGGAAAAGCAATCACAACCACTGATATTTTGGGAGACAAATGTTTTAATTATGAAGATACAAAATACGGAAATGTAAATTCTTCAACTGTGAAGGGGGTAGAGAGGACATGGTCCAGGCACCCAGCAACTGAACAAGGGAACACAGTCTCAAGTTGTCCCAGGGCAGGTCTAGGCTGGATGTCAGGAGGAAGCTCTTGCCAGAGAGAGTGATTGGCATTGGAATGGGCTGCCCAGGGAGGTGGTGGAGGCCCCATCCCTGGAGGTGTTCAGGCAAAGCCTGGCTGGGGCAGTTATTACCATGGTCCGGTTGATTGGCCAGGGCTGGGTGCTAGGTTGGGCTGGGTGAGCTTGGAGGTCTCTTCCAACCGGGCTGATTCTGTGATTGTATGATTCCATGTTCAAATTCAAGCGTAGAAACAGGCTGAGGCAATCAACATAGCCTGAAGCAGCCTGGTCTAGTGGAAGGTGTCGCTGCCCACGGCGGTCAACTGATGGTTGGAAGGTCCCTTCCAACCCAGCCCTTTCTGTGGTTTATGGTATTGTTTGCTCACTTCAGCAGTAGGTGTCGAACACAAAAACGTGAGTGGTGTTTGGTTTTGCTTATCAGGGGCCTCTCGCACTGTTCCATCAGCAGAGGTTCAGAACAGCCCCACTGGGTTCATCTTACTGCTTTGCGGGAAAGCAGGAGGTGCATGGAGGGTAAATAGGGAAATGAAGGGAGGATGAAAAATAGTGAAGCCAGGCAAGGAAAAAACCCAAACTTTGA
This sequence comes from Semnornis frantzii, assembly GCA_013399775.1. Classification (NCBI taxonomy): domain Eukaryota; kingdom Metazoa; phylum Chordata; class Aves; order Piciformes; family Ramphastidae; genus Semnornis; species Semnornis frantzii. Next base: position 43,607 of record VWYK01010812.1, on the reverse strand, counting down.
GCTAACAACAAGTAAGTAACACAAGCTGCATCTCGCCAAGGCCAGCTGAGAAGACATGAGGTGCACTTGGGCAAAAATCGCCTGGACCCACACAAACACGGCACAGTCTAACTGCCGTGCCGAACACGAACCCCGCACACCGACGGGAGCCGGCCGGAACCCAGCAGTCCCGCTGCTCGCCGAGGGGCACGAAAGAGCAGAACTCTCCCCATTTACCGCAGTGCCACTGAGGCCTCTCCGCCGCCAGCCGCCCCGGAGACCGACAACCCCTGCCTGCTGCCTGCCGTCTGCTGCCTGCCGCTTGCGGCTGCCTTACGGTCACCCGGTCCTGCNGCCTGCTGTCTGCTGCCTGCTGCCTGCCGCTTGCGGCTGCCTTACGGCCGCCCGGTCCTGCTGCCGCCAAGCGCCTGCGCAGCGCGACACTGCCGTAACGTGAGCGGGCGAGGGGCGGGGCGGGGGCGGTGCTGCTGCTGCCACTGTTCTGGTGCTGCTGTGCCTTGCTGGGCTGCCAAACGCCGGGCCAGCGGCGGGGGGNGGGCTGCCAAACGCCGTGCCAGTGGCGGTGCTGCTGCTGCCCCTGTTCCTGGTGCTGCTGTGCCTTGCTGGGCTGCCAAACGCCGTGCCAGTGGCGGTGCTGCTGCTGCCACTGTTCCTGGTGCTGCTGTGCCTTGCTGGGCTGCCAAACGCCGTGCCCGTGGCGGTGCTGCTGCTGTTGCCGCTCCCGTGCCTTCCTGGGCTTCTCACTGCCGTCCCCGTGGCGCAGTGCTGCTGCCGTTGCACGTCCTGCTCCTGCCGTGCCCGCGGAGTTGCTGTGCCTGGCCCCTAGCTCTAAGAACATTGAGGGGGCTGCAGCGGGTCCAGAGAAGGATGACAAAGCTGGTCAAAGGCCTGAAGAACAGGGCTAGAGAGGAGCAGCTGAGGGACCTGGGGTTGTTCAGTCTGGAGGAGGCAGGAGACTTCATTGCTCCCTGCAGCTCCCTGAAAAGAGGTCGGAGCCCGGTGGGGCTGGGTCTCTTCTGCCTAAGCAACAGGTGACAGGACAGCTGGAAAGGGCTGCAAGTTCTATCTGCGGAGGTTTAGGTTGCATGTTAGAGGAAACTCCTGAGAGGGCTCTTGAAGACTGGCACAGGCTGCCCAGGGAGGTGGTTACATCCCACCCCCCCCATCCCTGGAGGTGTTTCCAAGATGTGCTGAGGGACATGGCTTAGCGGCAGCCTTGGCAGGGTTAGATAGTGGTTGGACTTGATGATCTTAAACGTGTTTTCCAAGCAAAACAGTTCTATGATTCTAAGAAAGAAATTTAGACTCTGAGAGACTTCCAGCTGGGTAACTTAGCATGCAGGTTATTTGTTTCTGATTTCCGTAGTCTCGGTTGTCCTTCCATGGTGCTGCCTTGTGAAGCATGCACTGGCACTGTCGGGCTGCTGAGCTGCTTTCAGCTCTGCCCTAGCAAGGATTCAGCTCACAGAGAAGGGAAGCACTCACACACGTACTCTGTGTGCAGTTGCACAGCTGGAGGTGTTCCAAAACACATTGTAAGGAATAACTTGGCTTTGCCAGGTCATGTTACCCATGAGTCTCGGGAGATGAATCTTGTTCATGAGCGAAAGAGAACTTGCCGTGCATCGGACTAAGAATTTACTTTCAGCCCAAGTAATGTTCAAACAGTCTAACTGTCCAGTTTGTCTCCAAGTCTCCCTGTCATAGTACAGCTGAAAGCTCGCCAGTATCTGTCTTTTTCTTTGATACCTTTCAAATGGTCCCCTGGATCTTAAAGGATCTGTCAGTGCCTTTCAAGGAGAATGCAGGAGGGGCTTACAAGATGTCAGCATCATGAGGGCTTCCTTCAGGATAAGTCCCCCTGGGACAGTTAGTGTTTTTTGGGGTTGTTTTTTTTGTTTTGGTGTTTTTGGGTTTTTTTTTGGCCTGAAGGAATTTTAGAAAAAATAATGAAGTAAGTCCAAAATCTGCAAATAAATTGCTGTTTAAAGCCTTCTAAATGGACTCTTTTGTTTCTTTTTAATACCTAAACCCTGATGCTAGTAACGTGAAGCACAGATGTTATAGCTGAAGTGTGCTCCAGATTCAGCAGAGAAAAGGACAAGTAATCAGAGTGCCCTTGCCTTTACTTTGACAACAGGGAAGTGATGAAATTGCTGTGCTTCAGAAGATTCAACAAATTCAGCCTCTGGTGAAGTTGTGAGATGAACCTGACAGACATCCTCGGCTCACTGTTGATCTCTGCTGTGAGGAGAGTATCAAGCATCCAGAGCTGAGCTGCTCACTGCAGATGCCACTGTTCCCAGCACTAGGAGAGGAATTTTAAATCAATGTTATTATGTGAGGATAATGCAGCTTCCTTAGCAAACACCCCACATCTCTATTGCTTGTGATTACAAAGTAATCACATTGTGCATGGTCACAACTGCAGTGCTGGCAGCAGCCAGTGTGCAGGAGCTGCTGGCGCTGCCTTGAGCTGTAATTCTTTACAGCAGTCCTGTTCCCGTGCCTTTTGGTGCTTTATTTAAAAGTCATTGTGGTGGACTGACCTTAGCTGGACATCAGGTGCCCACTGAAGGGACAGCAAGGGAATATTTCAGTTGGAAGGGACCCATGACAGTCATCAAGTCAATTGCCTGATCAAGTTAGGACAGGTTGTTGAGGCCACTCTCCAAATGCCTCTTGGACTCTGGCAAGCTTGGGGCATTGGCCACCTCTCTAGGAAGCCTCTTTCAGTGCTTGCCTACCCTCATGGTATAGAAATGCTTCCTAATGTTCAGTCTAAACATCCCCTGCACAACTTTGAACTATTCCTGTGCACCCTAATACTGAATCCCAGGGAGGAAAGAGCAGCATTTCCCTCTCCCCTCTGTGGTTCTCTGCTTACCCAATCTGCTGATGTTGTGGATCTAGACAAAGAGAGAAACAGAAACTCAGAATTTTGTACAAGTTGTTATTAAAAACTTAGTTTGGGTTCTATTCAGAGGCCTATGAAGCATCTGAAGAAACCCCAAATGTTGTTATTGAAAGCTTTGCTGACACAAGCTGGGGTGGTGCTTGGGTTTGATGTCATGGATGCTGCAGGGCAGGAGGAGCTCATTCCTCTCAGAGCAAAGCAGAGGCACCAGAGACCAGAGAAAGTAATTTCTAGCTAGAACTTTCCAAGTCCTGCTTAGTCACTAACTTGGAGAATGACTCCAGGCAAATAATTTCAAAAACTATTAAAAATAATATTCCAGCATAGCTGGTCAGGCAGAGACACCAACCTCTGCCTTCTTTGGAAAGGGCATTGTCAGTGAAAGGGAAAACCAGAGTGAAGCTGGATGCTCAGAAGGATGCTGCCTGAGGACACTAAAGGGCAGAGCTGTCCCAGTGTGAGATGAGTAATACAGAATCCTAGAATCAGAAAGGTAGAAAAAGATTTCTAAGATCAAGTCAAACCTTGTAGCCAGCCCCTCCATGGGCCGTGTCCTGAAGTGCCACACATACACATTTCTTGAACACCTCCAGGGCTGGTGACTGCACCACCTCCCTGGGCAGCCTGTGCCAGTGCCCCACCACTCTTTCAGTAAACATCTCATCTTCAAAACTGATGAAGCTGCTGTGCTCACTTCTGAGTTAAGACAGTTGGCACAAAGTAGTCAATAAATGCAGTTCTGAATAGTAAATCTTTGTTATGGACACCACAGCTCTTCACCTATTTGTTCAAAAGATTCTTTTAAGTGCTTCTATTGAAAAAGATGCTGAGATGTTCCCGCTGAGATTATGTCTTTGTACCTCATAAAGGATTCAGAGGAATTGTCCAGGTGTCCTTTAATGCACATGATAGGTCTGATTATCCATTTGATGCAATCATCTTGCCCCTTTGCCCCTTTGAAGGCTGTTCAGGGAGCCAATTACTGGTATTGGAGACAATTGTGTGAGCTGAGCAGAAAGGCCCTTTGACAGAGTGGTCTTGTTTAAAATGTTCACCTGCTTTGATGGTGCTTTTCTGGTCACATGTTTGTGTTAGGTTCAGTGGTAGAAAGCTTGTCTGCACACACAGAGAGGGACCCAGGGAGAGGGAGGCTGGCAGGGCTGCTGAAATGATGGGCCTGGAGGACATCCTGCCCAGACTCCTGCCAGGACACCCTCAGCCGTGGGCCAGGCTGACTCCAGAGCACTTTTCAGACCCAGGAGGTCACTGCACAGGGGTGTGGGACATTTCATGGGGTGCAGGGGAAAAAACATTTTGGGGTTGTGCAAGACTTAAAATGGGCTGTTTAGGGAAGGAAAGAGGGCAGGGAAGGAGATGAGTGGAGGTGATTTGGGGAGGAGCAGCCCCAGGGCAGTAGAAGGGTAAGGGGATTGCTGGGGGCAGCTGTGGGTGAAAAACAGCTTAGTGGAAGCATGGTGCTGCTCAGGGTGGTGAGACTGCAGTGAGTTGTGGGTGCCTCTTCCCTGGGAATGCTTCAGTCCAGGTTGGATGAGGCCTTGAGCAGCCCAGCTGAGAGATGTCCCTGCCTCTGGTGGGGAGATTGGAGTAGATGATCTTCAGTTTTGGGCTCCCCAGTTTCAGAGGGACAGGGATCTGCTGGAGAAGGTCCAGTGCAGGACTACGAGGATGCTGAGGGGACTGAGCACTGCCTGGTGAGGAGAGGCTGAGGGACCTGGGGCTGCTTAGTCTGGAGAAGACTGAGAGGGGATCTAATAAATGTTTATAACTCTCTGAGGGCTGGGGGTCAGGAGGGGGGGGGACAGGCTCTGCTCACAGCTCCCTGGGATAGGACAAGGAGCAATGGATGGAAGCTGCAGCACAGGAGGTTCCAGCTCAGCACGAGGGCAACTTCTTGCCTGGAAGGGTCCCAGAGCCCTGGCACAGGCTGCCCAGAGAGGCTGTGGAGTCTCCTTCTGTGGAGCCTTTGCAGGCCTGTCTGGATGTGTTCTGTGTGCCCTGAGCTGCATTGTCTGGTCCTGCTCTGGCAGGGGTTGGACTGGATGAGCTCTTTGGGTCCCTTCCAACCCCTGACATCCTGTGAACTGTGATCTCTGAGGTCCCTTCCAACCTAAGCCAGTCTGTGATTAACAACTAACACATTCAGAGGTATGACCTTGACCTTGAGGAGATGGTTGATGTTTTCTGTAAGTAGCTTCATGGCTGAGATGTTCTTCTTCTCCTCAAGGCAGTCTACAGTGCCAGAACAACTTTGGACAAGTACTACCTTGTCTGTCACGTGGTGAGAAAATAGGCACTGTGGAAGAGCTTCTCAGCTGTAAAGCATTGCATTCCCTGTACCTGGAAGGTTTGTACAGACTCTTAGGACTATGGAGATGCTGAGTCCCAGCCAGTAAGGAGCAACTACATTTTTTCACTATTTACAGCTTCAGGTAATCACTGGTGGGAACAAAACTGACCACCAGCACCACGTGTGTCTTTCTGCTGCATTAGTGACTTAGTCACCTGCAGTGTGTCCCACACTGTCTGTGTGAAGTTCATTTAGGCAGATGATGAAATGGATTCTGTTTTGTTTAGTGGACTCTGGAAACCCACAGACTTCAGTGCATGTTCATGGATTTCCTTTAAAAGCACTTCCCACCATGGTATGAGACCTGTGCAGTTCCATAGTGAGTTTAGAAGGTCAGCCACTCAATTCTTTGCTGTTAGTGGTTGTTCTGCCAGGGTGAGCAGGCTAAGGGATGGCTGTCAGGAATGTAAGATCTAATTCCTCAGAGGTGCCTCTGTGCAGACCTGCTGCAAATTTCCTTTCTCAGGTGGAAGATAAAAATCTAAAGATTTTGCTGTTATCAGCCAAGATCTCTGTTAATACTGAGTGTCTCCAGCACTTCTGGGAGTGGAACATTGCATTGCTTAGGTTAATCACAGAATCACAGAACATTAGGGCTTGGAAGGGACCTTGAAATATCATCCAGTCCAACCCCCTGCCAGAGCAGGATCGCCCAGGGCAGGTCACACAGGAACACACCCAGGTGGGTTTGGAATGTCTCCAGAAAAGGAGGCTCCACAACCTCTCTGGGCAGCCTGTTCCAGGGCTCCAGCACCCTCATAGTGACAAAATTTCCCCTCCAGCTCCTGTGGCACCTCCTCTGCTCCAGCTTGCTCCTAGTGCCCCTTGTCCTATTTGTGTCCCTGAGCAGAGCCTGGCTGCATCCTCCCACACTGCCCTGCACATCTTTAGCACAGCACTGAGGGCAGCCCTCAGGCTCCTCTGCTCCAAGCTCCCAGCCCCAGCTCCCTCAGCCTGGCCTCACAGGAGATGTTCCACTGCCTGCAGCAGCTTGGGGGCTCTCTGCTGGACTCTCTCAAGCAGTATTCCAGATGTGGCCTTAGCAGGGCAGAGTAGATGGGCAGGAGAATCCCTCTGGACCTACTCATCACAGCCCTTCTAATCCACCTCAGGGTTCCACTGGCCTTGGCCACAAGGGCACTCTGCTGGCTCGTGAGCATCCTGTTGCCCAGAGGGCACCCAGGTTCTCTTCCCCAGAGCTGCTCTCCAACTGATCCCCCCTCAGCCAGTGCTGTATATGAGGTGGTTCTTTCCCAGATGCAGTAGAATTTCCTCCTTGTGCTACCTCCTCCTGCCAATGCCAGATGTATTTTATAGTTACTTAACCCTTTGGCCATCTTGCACTCCACATACCATTATGGACAAAAAAGGAAACATGCCCATACTGGCACAAGAATTTGCTCCTAGTGTGTTTGACATCTGAAAGAGTCCAAAGTAAGAATCCTGATGATTATGGGAAAAGAAGACAAAGAAACCCTGAACACTTCTAGACTGGTTTGGGTTGTGAGGAGTCTTTAAAGTCCTGTTTTAATGTAAGCCTCCCATGTTTATGGCTTTGTTCCCTCACAAACCTAAGTGAATTGGAGATAAGGAGAAAACAACAAGATCATTGCTTTTTGCAAAGTTTTACACTTCATTTCCTTGCAGTTTATGCTCTTCTGGCTAATGAAGAGCTGAAAATTAAAGCTGTAATAAAAAGGGAGTAAAAAGGCGTTGTTCTTATCATAAGCAAATAAAATGGTGTGGTACATGGTACAGAAAGTGCAATTGCCAATACCAAGGCATGGAAGGCTGCAGCAAACAGGAAAAGATTGGCTGCTGACAGCAGTGAGCCATTAATTCATTTGCAGCAGAGGCAATGTGCTGGCTCAGTATGAAAAGGCTCAATTCACATACAGCTTAATATCATATTAGCATAAATGAAGTGCATTTGGGAAGCTCTAATACGTTTACACTTTTCAAGCATCCCTTCCTTCTCAAAGCAGGTTTTTTCCCCAGTCCCTTCTGTTGCTTACATGAACAGGAACAGGCGAAGTTTCCTCTGGTTCAGGATGACCTGGTGGAGGAACTGATCCAAAAGCAGCCAGGAGATGAGAAGTGTGTTTAAACAGTTCATATTGCAGGGTGGGAGTTGTTCAGATCTGGAGATATGACTAAAAGACTTCACTTCTCCCAGGAAAGAAATACGTTGTTGGAAGTGCAGTGGCACTCAGCTCTCTACCTTTGGCAGACTTGTCCAGGGCTGATCACATTGGAATTCCCAGCCCCTTCATCCACCCATGATTGATTATTGTTTGGGGCCTTCTTTATTCCTGAATGGTGCTATCAGGTCTTGCTGACCATTTAATCCAAGGCACACCCACGAATTGGCAGTCACTCCAAGGACAGTGCTCTCAGACTGCCATTGCCAGAGACCCAGTGCAGAGGATCACAGGCAATCAGGATGCAGAACACCTCCAACTGTGTCCCATTTAGCTTTGGCTGTTTACATGGAGGCTGAATTCGATCAAGTCTAGCAAACAACTAAATAATTCAGCCCAGTGGCAGCCTTATTTCCCGTGACTTGTACATCTGTCTTGATTGTGACTGTCGCTGTTTGCCCAGGAATGCAGCTTTGCTTTGATGAGATGTGTCTGCAAAACCACTTCTTAATGCATTCAGTTTTTACATTTGTTTGTCATTCAGCTCGGATGGGTTGGTGGTTTTGTTTTTTTCCCCAGCTCTATAGAACCTCTTTGGTTTAGATTTTGCTTACTAATTAATTCAGTCCAGTAGAACCAGGACTACTGCACTTGCAAACGCCAGCTGCTTGGGGCGGGAGAAGGGTGTCTTGTCCTCTCCTCCTGGTGTCATGGAGGGTCTCCCTCTGATGGATGGCCCTGGCAGAAGGAACAAAAGAGAGAGATGGACACACTGAGAGCCTTGCAGCCCCACTTTAGAAAAATGCTATAGAACTTCTTTGTGTGGCCACACAGAGCAGAGTTGTTTAGGCTCCTTCACATCATGCTGGGCTGCATTGTGAAGAGAAGTGATTAGGATGTGATTGGAGCAGCTGATATATTTCAGATCACTTGACAAAAGGGGAAGTGTAGGGGAAAATGGATATATAATGGATATATAAGGGAGGCAGGAGTGATCAGAACAAATTGTGAGCGTAATTATCTTTGATTGCTGTCCCCTTTTAAACAGGAAAGCTTTGTAATAGCAGTTTGGGTTGGGTGCACCATGGTGTAGAACTTGTCTCAGTTTTAATTTCACAGGAGCTGTGTAGCAAACAATAGTTGAACACCATGGTGGCAGCACAAGGGGAGCAGACTATGGTTACTTGTGTGAATTTGGAGCCCTGTTTGCCGTTCCAGCTTGTTTAATTGGTAGTAACTGTTTCTGATCAGCTGGGATAATACAGCGAGCATCAATAGAGGTTTTTCATCCCCACTTAATGGGAGATCAATCTTCCCTACCCTCATGCTCCAGTTCCTCTGGGCCAAATGCAACTCTTGCTAACACATTACAAAGTCTTGGATCTCTTCCAGTCTTAATGTAAGCAGCCTAGAGATGATGGCATTTATTTTGATGGATTGTGTCCTCAGGGATATAGGCAAGGAAATGGCAGGGCTGGGATTTGTCAGTCTGCTAAGAATCTCTCAAACTCCCACGCAAAGCCAGCTCCTGATCTCTTGATGTGATTTAGCACAGGTACCTAAAGTTAGGTAAAGTAGAATCACTCACTCTTGTCCAATAAAACTTGCTGGAGCACAATGAGAATCTCCTCTCTCACATTGTGCAGCTAATTCTGGCTCCTCTCTGGCTGAACCTGTACCTGAGCCCACTGGGAGGCCTCTAATGATCGAAGTGAAAACCAATAAAAGACTGAGGTGACTGAGCAATGAGGTGAGAGCTGGAGATGTGCTTTGTGAATCAGGATCACAGGTAGCCTGGCTTCCTTTTCTGGCCTTTTCAGCACTGGCTGAAGCTCTGCACAGCTCTATAAATTCATGTAGCAGGGGGAAGTTGGCAACACAGCACTGAAGAAAAGGCTGCTCTGTATTTTTTAGCAAGTCAAACTCACAGAGTGGTTTGTTTTGGAAGGGACCTTAAAGATCATCCAGTTCCAACCCCCTGCCACAGGCAGGGACACCTCCCACCAGCCCAGGTTGCGCAAGGCCTCATCCAACCTGGCCTTGAACACCTCCGGAGAGGGAGCATCCACAGCCTCCCTGGGCAACCTGCTCTAATGTCTCATCAATCTCACTGTAAAGAATTTCTTCCTAATCTCAAGTCTCAATCTCCCCTCTCAGAGCTCAAAGCCATTCCCACCTCATCCTACCACTCATAAAAATCCCCTCCCCAGCTCTCCTGTAGCCCCTTCAGGTACTGGAAGGCTGCTCTAAGGCCTCCCTGGAACCTTATCCAGGGTGAACAGCCCCAACTCTCCCAGTCTGTCCCCATAGGAGAGGTTCTCTGGCTCATGGATCAAGTTCATGGTCTCTGGACCTGCTCTAGCAGCTCCATGACCCTCATATGCTGGGGACACAGGAACTGGACACAGTACTGCAGGCCCTCCATATAAAACTGAAGACCACAAAAGAGACACAAAAATGATTAAGGAAGTTGAACATCTTCCTTATGAGGAGAGCCTGAGGGAGCTGGGGCTCCTCAATTTGGAGAGGAGGAGACTAAGGAGTGACCTCATTAATATTTATAAGTATGTGCAGGGTGAGTGGCAGGAGGCTGGAACCAGGCTCTGCTGGGTGATGCCCAGTGGCAGGACCAGGGGCACTGGGTGGAAGCTGAGGCATAGGAGGTTCCCTGTGAACCTGAGGAATATTTTTTCCCTGTGAGGGTGATGGAGCCCTGGAACAGGCTGCCCAGGGGGGTTGTGGAGTCTCCCTCTCTGGAGATATTCAAACCCTACCTGGATGTGTTGCTGTGTGATCTGCTCTGGGTGATCCTGCTCTGGCAGGGGCCTGGACCAGATGAGCTTTGGAGGACCCTTCCAGCCCCTGACGTTCTCTGATTCTATGCTTCTGTGAAGATAGCAAAGTCACAATGTTGCTGATTAGTTTGTGCACAACACATTGCTGGCTCATGATCATCCTGTTATTCACCAGGCCTCCCAGGTCCTGGTGGGCACAGTTATGGTGCTGCCCAAGGCTTCATCTTGGAGGAGCTGGTAGTATTTTACTAGTGGCTCACTTTTACAGATCTCCTGTTAGATGAATTTCCTCTGCTGGTTTGGTAGCAGTTTGCAGTCACATACATCACTATCTGAAAATACAAAGAACATTAGATCCAGGAATATCTATTTTTTATATTCATATAGCTATTAATATCTTTAACTGCCTCACCCCCCACACCTCCATCCCACTTTGTTTCCCATTTTCTCTCTAATACTCCATCTGGAGCTCTCCTTTGATATTGTTCATTGTACAATCTATGAAATGGTATAAATAATGCTGGGGTTTGATTCATGGGCAGTTCACCAGCACATGGTTTTCAGCAGGATCTTGGAAAGCTGAAAACAAAGGGAATTTGTGCAAGGAGCCAACTCAGCCAAGTCAGAAGGAAACTCAGGTGCCATTTGGGTGTTTAACATTATGACTCATTGTGACAAATTTATCCATGCTGTCATCTTCAGCCTTATCAGTGACTCAAGCTGTGATGGATGTACATTTTGCCATGCATCAGGGTGACACCTTGGTGTTCTTGTTGCAGTGCACCTTGCTGGTGCAGAGCAGCAAGCTGTGAGCTCTTACAGTTCCTCTCCCGAACGCCTGCTTCTGCATGGTTCCTTCTGCCACTTGTTGCTCTCCAGAGCTGAAATAGCATCAGAAACTGAACAAGTCTTAACTGACACTGAAGCCTGTGTGCTTCACATCAGAGGTGGCTGGAGGAGAGAGGAGGTATAGGAAGTGAGATTGGCTGTGACAGCGAGGACCTCTAGGAGGAAGGCAAAACTGACCTGGTTCTGGCTGTGCTGTGAAACGCTCACTAGATAGGAAGTGGAGATCCTCATCTGTCAAAGGCACTGTGTGATAAACTACTAACAGCAGCTAGCAGGACCTGAAGAAAATGAGGAGTCACCCCAGTGCTCAAAACCTGCAATGCCCTGGTTCTCCAGGAGCTGTCTGTGTGGCCTCTGCTGAGCTCCCTTTCTACATCAGCTCAAGCCCTGAGCCAAAATCTGACTGACTCTAATGGGAGCAGAATTAGGCTTCTATTGAATTTTTGGAACAATGTTAACATTGCTGTCAACAAGATGATGAGTTCTGCCCTCGTGCTTTCCCCTGACATCTGCCTGTCTCAAGGTATAAATGAACCAGCACACAAGGCACACTTGAGGAAATGTTTGCATCTGCTGCTGCTGAGCAGGCAGGAGAGGTAGTGTAAAATATTGGAAGCTTGACAAACCCTGCAGCTTTTAGAAGTTAGACTGCAAATGTTTTCAGTTTAGCCTCGTTAGAGTAGGAATAATAGTAAAGGGAAGGCCCTTTGGAAACATTTCTCTTTGATCCAAGACTGCAGAAGACAGAAGTGCTTCCTCTGAACACCCATAAACAGCCTGAAGGTCAGATTTGGCTCTATTTACACAGGGGAATGAAGGGAAAAGAGAGATTAGAGGGGGAATGGTTGGAAGCTGAGGCAGAGCAGGATTAGACTGGAGCTGAGGAAGCTCTTCAGTACAAGGGTGGTGAGAGTCTGGAACAGGCTCCCCAGGGAGGCTGTGGATGTCTCCTGTCTGGGGGTGCTCAAGGCCAGGCTGGAAGAGAGCTTGAGCAGCTGAGTCTAGTCCCTGCCCATGGTGGGCAGCTTGGGGTAGGTCATCACTAAGGTCCCTTCCAACCTAAGCCATTCTAGGATTCTGTGACATTTGTTGCCTTGACAGTTCTGTCTCTCTTTTAAATGACAGGTCAAATGTGCATGGAAATGTGTTTTCCACTTTGCAGTCCTTCTGCAGTTGCTGTGTTACTCTTCCTACTCTTCTGAACCTTTAACTCCTGTGTCTGCTTCTCGTCGTTTGTATGCAGACACAATCATTCTGTGTCCTGCACTGCTTGGGTAATATGGAGCAGATGTCTCTTCTGGTTTTGCCACTGTACAAATCAATATCTTTTCTTAAATGGAAAGGAGGGGAAAGGAGGTCATCCCAGATGTTGTGGACAAACTGAGTTTGTCTGGTCTGAAACACAAATGTGAACCCCACAAACTCCTTCCACCGAGCGACCAGACAAGGCTCCCTCTTTAAAAATGCCAACATGCTTCACTCCCACAACTTTAGGGCTCATTAAATTGCTTCAGCAACTCATTCCAGACTTTCCAAAGGTAATCCATCTTGACTGCAACCAAGAAGAAGCTATTTTTGAAACTGGATTGAGCTTCTGTTTCATTCTCATCCGTATGAACCACTCTTACCATCCCCAAGGTGCAAGGTACTTCTACAAGAAGGGAACAGGAGCTTGGTTCTTAGCTACTGCTGTAAGACCCAGCCATGCAGAGGTGCTAAGTGCTGCTTCTACAGTGGCAAACTTCTTCAGCTCCTTCTGGGCTTTCAGCAAGCAGGAACTGAGAGTTTTAATTACCTCACAGTATAGACTGAGCAGCTCTCGGGCTGTGGGATGAAGTTCTTCCAAAATCCCTACTGCTCCAGATTGTACTCTGCCTGAAATCTCTGCAGATGGAACGTAGCATTTTCTTCTCAAGATGGTTTTCCTATTTCCATGGTAGCAGACAGTTTGGACAGAATTCAGGGAAGTGAATCCTTAGCAAAAGGATTAGTGAGAGCATAGGATTAAATTGCAGCATCTCTTCTCTGCTCTTTACCCAAGGCTGTGGTATGTGCTTGCTCCTGTCAAGATCAAAAATGAGTGTGATAGAGATGTAGTAGAGAGGCACTAGAGGTGAAGATGTGAAGTACCTTGCCTGGCATCTTTCAAGTGCAGGATCTCTGGGCCATAAATAGTGACACCTTTGTTCTGTTGTTGGGTTGTTGGCTTAGTGCTTTGTTATTATTGTTGTTGTTATTCTTATTCCAGTTGTCCTGAAGTATTATCTCTATAAAGATGGTGCAATGCACATACCACTTGGGACTGAAGTAGGCTGCCCAGGGAGGTGGTGGAGTCACCATCCCTGTTGAAGAAACATGTGGCCATGGCCCTTTGGGCCATGCTGGTGTTAGTCAGTGCTTGGTCTCAGTGATCTTGGATGACTTTTCCAGCCAAAACAGGTTTGTGGTTCTGTGAATCTGCTTTTATCAGTGTTCTTCTCCACATCTTTGTTCATCCTGTTCTTTCCTCCCCACCTGAGTTTGGAAGGTGGTAACACACAAAGCAGATTGGTGGATGCTGGTCCTGTTGTTTAATTTTCAGCATACATTTGGGTTGCTGTTGTGACAAGGATAGGACAGAGCCTGAACTGATGCTGGCTATGAGAGGAGCTGAGGGTACTTCACAAGGTGCAGGTGACATATGTGCCACAGCACTCAACTATGTGGTCACTAATATGCTTCTACCTTACTCCAAATGTACATGTAGACTGCCTTGGAGTACAGAAATGAGAGCATTTGGGAAGGAAATTCTGGATAGGGATCATAGTGGACCACATCTGTGGGTCTGAGTGCTCAGGAAGGGAGCAGTAGAATCAGAGAATCACAGAACTGTTTGGCTTGGGAAAGTCCTCCAGGAGCATTGAGTCCAACCATCAACCCAACACCACCATGGGCACCAAACCAGGTGGACATGGCACTTGGGGACATGCTTTAGTGGCTGTGCTGGTGTTAGGTTGATATTTGGACTCCATGATCTTAAAGGGCTGTTCCAATCTGAACTATTGTGTGGAGCTATGAATACCAGGAGCTACATCCTAATTGCAGCATCTGTATTAGCAGCAAATGTAAAATAAATGCCTGGAAGATTGTGATGTGATTTCCCCCCCCCACACCCCCTCAGCCTTCATAACCAATCAGAAGCTTTTCAGTCAATTTAAAAATGAGCAAAACCTGATTCATTACCCTGAACAAAGTGGATACAGAAATTATGGAGATGAAAGAAATAAGGAGCCCTACAATGTTGTTTATGTCATTGCTCCTCTGAGTGCCTTTGGAAATGGTTTGCTTTGATTTAATATGTGTGGATTGGGTTATAAAACACCTCTGTACAAACAGAGCTGGATGCATTGGGTACTATATCATAGGACTTATTTCTGTGTTTTGGGTTGGGAAACAACATTTGCATTCATTAGAGAGGCAAAGATTGAGCAGAATAAATTCAAGGCCTGTTAAGTTAACCATATGCAATCTGCAGCTACTGATGCTAATAAGGGAAAGAGCTGCTGAGGCTTTCTCTGCTTTATTTTACTGTTTTTACATATTTTTAATTCCTGGCCTTATGGAGCTTTAATAAGATCATAGCCACAATCTTCCTGGACCATTGGGCTGGTTGCATAGACAGGAGGCAGGGGATGATGTGTGGCACAAATTAGGGTTTTACAGTTATAGAGTGAATGCTGAGGCCACAGAGGAGAAACTGGAGAATTTCTGTGCTGTTTGTCTGGGCTAAAACCTAATAGAGTCAGAGAATGGCTTAGGTTGGGGGGAACCTCAGAGCTCATCTGCTCCAGCCTCCCCACCATGGGCAGGGACACCTCTCAGCTAGACTCAGCTGCTCAGGGCCTCATCCAGCCTGGCCTGGGACACCCCCAGGCAGGAGGCAGCCACAGCCTCCCTGGGCAGCCCATTCCAGGCTCCCCACCCTTGCTGTGAAGAAGGTTCTTATGGCTGACTTGCTAAAGCACACAAAGGATAAAAGTGTAGTATCTGAGCAACCCAAATTTCAGCCAGTCAGGAAAGACCAGGGAGCTGTTCTTGTTGCTGCTGAAGACACACAGAAGCAGATGTGTTTTCTGGAGGTGCCTTCACCCTGCCAAGAGGCCAAAGAGTAAGGAAGCAAGAGCCAGGAGCATCCAGCACTACTGCCTGCTACCTTCCATGGCAGCAGGATGATCTCTGCAGTTATTTCCTATTTCAGTGACCAAAAAACTCTGTTGTGATAGTAACTTGTTGCTGCTTTTCCATGCCATGTATGCTTGACAGTGATGTTTCCCCCTCTGTATCTTATTGTTATTTGTACTCTGGTCAGCATTTGCAGCAGAGTCCTCACTTGCCTGTGGAAGTTTCCCCTTTGCCATCTCGTGGTGCTTTCTGGGTTGCTTTGTCATTGCTCACTCTGCATGCAGGCATGGATGCTGTGGACATTTGGCAGTTCAGTTCACAAGGCACTGGACAGGAATCATGTGTGGCTGGATTTCTGCACATGCCTGTTAACCCAACTGACCTCAGACCCCTTCCCCATCTGTCAGAAGTTACCTTCTATAGCAGTGCTTTGTGCTCTGCACCTGACCCAGGGTTTTTTATCCAGCAGCCCATTTTACCTCTCATTCTTTACCTCAGCTGCTAATCTCTAGTTTGGAGCCTTGTCAGAAACTTTTGAAGACCTGAGTATATTCCATCCACTGAATTTCCCTTATCTCTTACAGCAGCAATGTCTTCAAAGAACTCCCACAGGCTAGATAAGCACAGCAGCTCCCTGCCAGAGTCCCTGCTGGTTGCCCTTAGCCCAGCTGTGCTCCTCCAGGGGTTGTCCCCACTGCAAAGCTTTGTGTGAAAGTCTGCACAATTTCCTCCATGCAGTACTATCTCCACTTGGCTCTTAAGCCATTTCTGATTACTTTAAACTCCAGTCTGCAGCTTCCCTTGGCTTTAGCTCCTGCTCTTTTCCTTCTGACTGGCATATATGCTGTGCCAGGCTTCTTCTGCTCCCAGTTTAAATATTGTTATGAAGAGATAATTAGTGTTTGATTTGTATCTGATCAGGTCTGTTACTGTGAGCTCTGGTTGGCACTTCAAGAGAGACTGGCCAAGGTGAGTTGCTGTTAGGACCAGCTGCAAAGAGAATCTGGACTGGCACTGGAGTGCCCTAGGAATGCCAGACAGTGCTTGGATCACAGCTCACAGGATAGCAGGGGTTGGAAGGGACCCAAAGAGCTCATCCAGTCCAAGCCCCCTGCCAGAGCAGGAGCAGACAATGCAGCTCAGGGCACACAGAACACATCCAGACAGGCCTGCAAAGGCTCCAGAGAAGGAGACTCCACAGCCTCTCTGGGCAGCCTGTGCCAGGGCTCTGGGACCCTTCCAGGCAAGAAGTTGCCCTTGTGTTGAGCTGGAACCTCCTGTGCTGCAGCTTCCATCCATTGCTCCTTGTCCTATCCCAGGGAGCTGTGAGCAGAGCCTGTCCCCCCCCTCCTGACCCCCAGCCCTCAGATAGTTCTAAACATTGATTAAATCCCCTCTCAGTCTTCTCTTCTCCAGACTAAGCAGCCCCAGGTCCCTCAGCCTCTCCTCATAAGCCATTCTCCCCTCATCTTATCACTTAAAAACCCCCTCCCCAGCTCTCCTGGAGCCCCTTCAGGCTGTTCTAGGGTCACCCTGGAGCCTTCTCCAGGCTGAGCAGCTCCAGCTCTCCCAGCCTGTCCCTGTAGGAGAGGTGCTCCAGCCTCTGCTCACTGACAGAGGTCTTTTCAAGCCATGATGGTTCTAGGACCCAGCAGGTAGATCTGTTAGAGTTTTGTTCCCCTTCCTTCATTTTAAGGAACCAGAGAACAGTGATGAGTTTTTCAGTCAGAGTGCCCCTCTGCAATCCCAGCTGTGTGTAGGACCTGCCAGGCACAGGACAACTGGAGCAGGAAAGCTTCACCCAGGACACAAAGATCTGATTTAACAGAATAGAGGAAACAAACCAGAGCAGAGCTCCAGAAGAAAATGTCAGTGAGAGCTATGGTTTGAGTCTTTCAGAGGAGGAAAGTTTTGCCTCAAGGATTACAGGCTCAGGCTTTCAATCTTCATTGCTGAGATGAGTGCATGATATTAAGCATTGTGCTCCTCAGCATCTGGATGTAATGAGATGCATTAAGGAGAGTGGCATTCTTGATATTCTGCCATGGCTCCAGATTGCTTCTTCTCTACCAGTTTGCATTACAAATGTGGTTCTTTGCCTAAAGTAACATTCATATATAGATATATATATATGTATATGTTCCCTCCCCTAAGAAATGGCTCCATTAGTCTGTGGCTTACAGACTTAATGCTCCAAATTATGAGGTGAGTATATAACAATATTCATGGAAACATTAAAGCTCCTTCCATGTTTGCCAGATAAACAGGAAAGGAGAGATTTTCCAGAGGGGCTCTTGTGTCTGTCTGGAATTTTAACAGCCCCAAAGGAATCAGAACCTGATAAATCCTAACAGCTGTCTTTAGTCTCTTCTGCAACAACCTACTAGAAACTTCTTGCTCATCAATTGCCTTGCACTGCCTTTTGTGGAGGTGTTAAAGTCAAGCTGGTATCCACCTTTAAAAAATAGAGTAAATTTACTTGCTGCTGGCTCTGGGCTTGGAGCTGAGCAGGCTGTGAGTGTCCTGAGGCACATGGAATGGGGCTGGTGGCTCTGAGCTTGGAGCTGAGCAGGCTGTGAGTGTCCTGAGGCACATGGAATGGGGCTGGTGGCTCTGAGCTTGGAGCTGAGCAGGCTGTGAGTGTCCTGAGGCACATGGAATGGGGCTGCTGGCTCTGGGCTTGGAGCTGAGCAGGCTGTGAGTGTCCTGACGTATGCAGAACAGGGCTGGAGGGTAACAAAGCTGCTTGGAAAAGGCATGAAGAGAGTAATTTGTTAACTACAGTTTTAAGTCATTCCCCATTTACCTTTTAAATGGCAAAGCTTGCAGGATGCTGGGGTTATTTGTGATTCCTTTCTCACCTGTGACAGCCATCTCCAAGAGAACATTTATGAGGCTGTTACATTGGCATCCTCCTCGTAATGAACACTTGTAGAGCAATTGAAATGTGCTTGATGAGTGGTGCTTCAAAATATTAAAGCTGTTTGCTGTGAGGTGTTGCACAGCATCCCCTGAGCCTCCCAGCTAAGTTCCTGACAGAACTGCCTTGCTTTTCTTGATTCCACTCTCAGAAGGCCATAGACAAAGCAGAAGTGTTGCAGGAGCAGCTCCTCTCCCCCCATCCATTTACTAATTGTGGCTTTTCAGCAACACTAACACATTCCAGGTCAGGCTTGATGGGGCTTCCAGCAATCTGATCTAGTTGGGGCTGTCCTTGCTTACTTCAGGGGGGTTGGACTAGATGACTTTTAACAGTCCCCTCCAGCCCAGTACATTCTGTGAGCCATGGAACTGTAAAGAGCTATTTCCAGAAGCCAGCCAGAAGTGCAGCCAGTTCTACAAACACCAAGATCTGTGCTGCACAGTTTGTAGTTTAACCCCTTGAGACCTCATCAATCATCTCTGTGTCAAGCAGCAGTTGTTCTTTTGGCCAGAAACATTTATATCAGACATAGTCACTGAAGTGTGGGCAGCAGGGCCAGGGAGGTGATCCTGCCCCTCTGCTCCCCACTGCTGAGACCCCACCTGGGACAAGAGGGATGTGGGGGTGCTGGAAGGTGTCCAGGGAAGGGCCACGAGGGTGAGCAGAGGGCTGGAGCTGCTCTGCTGTGAGCAGAGACTGAGGCAGTTGGGGCTGTGCAGGCTGGAGAGGAGAAGGCTCCCAGGTGACCTTCTTGTGGCCTTGCAGGATCTGAAGGGGGCTACAAGAAAGCTGGGGAGGGCCTCCTTAGGCTGTCAGGGAGTGATAGGACAATGGAACAAAGCTGGAAATGGGTAGAGTCAGCCTGGATGTTAGGAAGAAGTTGTTGAGCATGAGGGTGGTGAGAGGCTGGCAGGGGTTGCCCAGGGAGGTGGTGGAAGCCTCATCCCTGGAGGTGTTTAGGGCCAGGCTGGATGAGGCTGTGGGCAGCCTGATCTAGTGTGAGGTGTCCCTGGGCAAACTGTGCTTAGGTGAACAATTTCCATGGGGCTTGCTAGTTCTAGAGAAGCTCTTACAAAAAGATGTCCCTTTGCCATAGAGAAAAGTGCTAGAAAGTGAACATTTTTTTTTTTAAATAAGGAAATGCAATCAGTGGAACTTTTGACAAATGGTTTGTGTGTTGCAACCTGAACTGTGCTGTCTGAGATGCACACAGCCCAAGGCTCCTGTAATGCACTCCCTCGCTTACTGGAAGGGATCTTCATTAGTAGCAAGATAAATTGTTCCAAGCTGGGGTGGTGAGAGAAGAAAAAAAACCCAAAGGACTGCTGAAATTCTGCAGCAGTGTTTCCAACCTGAAATATTTCTGATTGTAATTTCAATTTAATCAGGAGGGGGAAAAAAAAACCCAAACCAAGAAATGGAAATTTTGCTGAAGACCTCTCTAGTTGGACAAAGCTCTGTTGTAAATCTGTTCTGCACCTGCATGGATGTATTTGAGTCTGGTTTACAAACAAATAAATGAAATCAACTGAAGAAGGCCAAACTTTGTCAGTATCTCCCTAGGGAACAGCCAGTGATGTATAATATATGTGAAGGCTTATTAGGGAAAATCTCTTCCTTGGCTCTGGCAGGTGGAAAGCTGAAGAGCTGCACAGAACAGCTGATACAGAACAGTATCCACAACAGTTAAACCCAAACTCAAGTCCCCATGGACTGATCAAAAGCTCCCAAAACACAAAGCAGAAGGGTTAATTCTTTTACTGTGCCTAATGCACCTTTGAGGTAATTATTGTAAAACACAATCTGAAAGAAACAAATCAAATTTATGATTATTTCACTGCAAAAGGAAAGGCAAGAAGGACATCAGACTGCTGGAGCAGGTCCAGAGGAGGCTGCAAAGATGATCAGAGGGTTGCAGCACTTTCCCTCTGGGGACAGCTGGGGCTGTTCAGTCCTGGAGAGCAGAAGGCTCCAGGGAGAGCTCAGAGCAGCCTTCCAGTACCTGAAGGGACTACAGGAGACTGAGAGGGGGACTTTTTACAAGGGCTTGTGGTGACAGGATGAAGCTGGAAGGAGAGATTGAACTGGAGATTGGGAAGAAGTTGTTTGCAGCGAGCGTGGGGAGACACTGGCACAGGTTACCCAGGGAGGTTGTGGCTGCTTCCTACCTGGAGGTGTTGAAGGCCAGGCTGGATGAGGGCTGGTGGGAGGTGTCCCTGCCCATGGCAGGAGGCTTGGAACTAGAAGACATTTAAGCCTCTTTCATCCCAAACCATTGTATGATTCATTGTTTATTTATTCTCCTGCACTAGCTTTCAGAAAGGACTACATTTGGTCTCCAGTAGTAGATAAACCCTCATGATTTCCTGGCAGCACCAAGCCACATACATTAGCTTCATGGGAACAGCAGAGAAGACTGGTTTGGGAAGTTTCTAACTTCCAAACTCTTGTAGACTTTTTTTTTCCCCCAGACCTTCATGCCAACCATCTGTTAAAGCATATCTGCAGAAGTAGCCATCTGTTAAGTACTGAATCTTCTGTAGTGCTGTGCTTGTGTATATTTTTTCCCAAGCTCTCTGTTTCTGCTGCTATTTTACCAACAAAGATGAACAAGTGCATTATTCTTACCACCAAAACTCTTGCAGCATGCACATAAGTAGCTTCATACATGTCCCACCAGGACATCAGTGCTGCAGCCATTAGCTGGCTCAAAACACCAGCTCTGTTGCACTCAGGACTAATAAAGAGGTAACAGCCTTGGCCTGCATTCTGCTCACATTAACACTGTTAGAGCTAATTTCATAGACTCATAGAATGGTAAGGTTGGAAGGGACCTCAAAGCTCAGCCAGTTCCAACCCCCTGCCACAGGCAGGGACACCTCCCACTAGCACAGGGCACTCAAGGCCTCATCCAACCTGGCCTT
>VWYK01010812.1:1544-22290 GCA_013399775.1 Semnornis frantzii | reverse complement strand
CTGTGCTGGGGGCTCCAGAACTGCCCCCAGGACTGCAGCTGGGGTCTGAGGAGAGCAGAGCCAAGGGCCAGAATGCCCTCCCTTGCCCTGCTGCCCACACTGCTCTTGCTGCAGCCCAGCACACAGTTGCTGTCTGGGCTGCACTCACACTGCAGCCTCATCTTGAGCTTTTCATCACCCCAGACCCCCAGGGCCTTCATCATAGAATGTTAGGAGTTGGAAGGGACCTCTGGAGATCTTCAGGTCTGACTCCCCTGCCAAAGCAGGGTCACCCAGGAATGCATCCAGACAGCTCTTGAAAGTCTCCACAGAAGGAGACTCCACAACCTCTCTGGGCAGCCTGCTCCAAGGCTCCAGCACCCTCACACCAAAGTTTTTCCTCACTTTGAGGTGGAATTTCCTGGGTTGCAGTTTCTACCCATTGCCTCTTGTGCTATCACAGGACAGCAGTGTGAAGAGCCTGGCCCCTTCTTTTTGACCCCACTCTTCAGATATTTATAAACTTCCATAAGATCTCCTCTCAGCCTTCTCTTCTCCAGGCCAAACAGCCCCAGGTCTCTCAGCCTTTCCTCACCAGACAGATGCTCCCTTCCAGCATCCTTGTAGCCTCCATTGGACACTCTGCAGTAGAAGCTGTTCCCCCCCATGGCAGGGGGTTGGAACTAGATGATCCTTAAGGTCCCTTCCAATCTAAACCATTCTGTGATTCTCTGATGGTGGGCTTGCCCTGCTGCCCATGCTGTGAAGCAAAGCCAGGCTGGGTCTCCTAATGTGGCCACCCAAGGTGGATGCTCAGAGTTCAGTGTTGTGTGGTGTGCCTTGACAGTTTGTCAGCAGGACATTTGTGTCCAGCCCCTGGTGCTGAATTCCCTCAGCAGATGTTTTCCCAGTGTGAGCAGCAGGGCTGCTGCAGAGGTGCCTGGCACTTGGGCTGCTCCCTGACCAGAGGAGATGACATCTCCTCCTCATGGGCATTTCTGGAGAGGTCCTGTCTCTGCAGAGGGATTCTCTGTTTCTCCAGAGGGGCTTGTGCTGTGACATGCATGCTCTGAGGCTTGCTAAGCACCTGCTGTGCGAGGTTGTGTCTGGGTGCTCCCTCTGACCTTCTCCATTAAGCCCAAGCTGAGTGTGTAATGAACTACTATTTTTGGCTTATCTCCCAAAAATCAGGTAAATGACTCATTCAGTTCCCCACAGCCTGGTCTTAGCCAAGCATTTCTTTTGTGGTGCCAAGTACTAGATCCCTACAGCTAGCATGTGCTTTCTGAACCTGCTTGCTGGAAAGTAGAAGCTTGCCCTCTCAGCTGGTCATAGCAGACTTTTGCTTTACTCATTGCCAAGACAAGAGGATGTAGCTCACCCCACAGGGTGGCCAAGTCTGGATGTTTGGGAAAGTGTTCAGAGAGGCTGAAAGAATTGAGACTGTTTGGCCTGGAGAAGAGAAGGCTCCAGGGAGACCTGGAGCTGCATTTCAGTGTCTGAAGGACACCTACAGGAAGATTGAGGACTGTTTAGAAGGGCCTCTGGTGACAGGATGAGGGGCAATGGTTTGGAACTGGAGCAGGGCAGAGTTAGGTTGGGCGTCAGAAGGAGTTCTGCACTGGTGGGGAGACACTGGCACAGGCTGCCCAGGGCTGTGTTTGAGGTCCCATCCCTTGAAGACACTCAGGATCAGACTGGATGTGGCCCTGGGCAGCCTGCTCTAGTTGGAGGTGTCCCTGCTGCCTGCAGGGGGGTTGGCCAAGATGCCCTTTGAGGGACTCTTCCAACCCAGTGCAATCTGTGAACTGTTCAGATGCTCCCAGAGATCAGAGTCAATTCTCACCAAGATTGTGGCTGCAGAGAGAGTAAAGGGTGAGACTGAATTCCTTGGTTAGAAACCCCACAGCCTTACTTAGTTACTGCAAAATCACAGCTGCATGACCAGCTTTGGATTTGAGGAGCTTGCCTGATTAACTCACTGCCTGCCACTGTCCACCAGAGGAGAGAATGAAGGGACTGCTTCTTTTCAGGTACCTGCATGGGCAGGTCACTTCAAGCTCTCATTGAGTGCTGAATGTGTCACCTTGGTGGCAATGGTTGTCCTTGGGTAGCCCTTTGTGGTCATGATGATTGATAAGTCTCTTGGATCAATGCCATGACATTTTTATACTAGATATTGTAATATGGTTTAATGAAGCCAGGAGCATAGTGATGGTGTGTTTGGAAGCCCTCTTTTGAGATCATTATCCTTCTGATCTCTGAAGGTCTGATTATAAAGGACTCTGATTTCCATGATAAATATGTGCTAAATCATTCCTGGCTTCCTTTACTCATGGTATCCACTCTGGGTAATTCAGGGGGAATGAACAAGAGATTTACTAGCTATTACTGGTGGTCTTGCTCACAGAATCACAGGCAAGTAGCATAAAAGTGGGGATCATTTGCTAGAGAAAAGAGCAGCAGACAATGAGGGGCAGGCAGGAGAACACCAATATCTCTGTCTGAGGATCAGAAGATGAAGGTTTAGCGTGAAGCTGATGGCTGGGAGGGATGTAGGACAGCTGACATGTGAGGTGCAGTGTCTGGGAGCAGGTATTTTGGAGCACACAGCTGCTGGCTGATGGAGGGGCTGCATTTAGCTGTGCCTGACCTGGATCTTAGGCTTTGCTGGATGCAGTTGACAGTTGGACTCCACCTTAGAGGACTTTTCCAGCTGAAACAGCAATTCTGTCAGTCCCACAGCCTGTGTGAGGGGTGGCAAACGGTGCAGGAAAAAAGAGCAGCATCTTAATGCTGTAACCAGAAGCTTGTGGCTTCCTGCAGTGCTTCCAGAGGTATAGAGACCCTTCATCTCAGGACAGCAAATTAAAGAGCTCACATGGTGTTCCACCACCAATTGTTCAGGGGGGTTGTGCACTTGATTTTCAGTCTGCTCTTCAAACTCACTCACTTCCTACTGTTTCGTTGTGTGACTCGGAAGCAGTGTAACTGAACTTGTTGGGATGCTTCTCTCTGGGCATTTCTTTCCTTAGAGATACTATCACTTTCTGTTGTAGCTGAAACTAATTGGGCTTGCTGCCAAAATGTTTTGCTCTTAATTAAGCCTGCATGTTTGATAAGGTAATGGATAGAGCATTCTGTGTGTGCCCAGAAATGCATATTTAGCCTCCCAATCTGCCACGACTGCACCACCATGTAATTCAGTGTGGCCTGCTCCTACATTTGGAGGATTCCTAAAGTGATTCCTTGGTTTATCATGCAGAATGAGATAAGGACATAATTTCAGGAGTTAGGAATAGTTCTCAGTAGCCTGACAACCAGAAATGGCTCTGTTTGCATAATCATCCTGGAGCACTTGCACACAACCAGGTCACTCAGATTGCTGTCCCTCAGTACCAGTTCCTGGTAACCTGTTGGGGGGTGTCACAGGGCTTTTGTCTCAGCTGGGCAAAATGAAGTTTCATGGAATCAGTGAATTGTTTTGTTTGCAAGAGATATTTCTGATCACCAGATCCAAACATTAACCCAGCACCACTAGGCTGCTGCCAAGCCATGACCCTCAGCACCACATCTATACAGCCTCCCCTCCAGGGATGGAGGCTCCACCACTGGGCCTGGGCAGCCTGGGCCAGAGCTTGACAACCCTTTTGGGGAAGAAATTGCTCCTCATGGCCAGCCTAAACCTTCTCTGGTGCAGCTTGAGGCCATTTCCTCTTGTCCTATCACTTGTCACTAGGAGAAGAGGCCAACCCCCACCTTGGCTCCAACCTCCTTTCAGGATCCTTTCAAATTAAACCAAAATTCTTACCTGGCTTATCAAGCAGTGGGGAAGTGAGTAAGCAGAAGGTTGCTTGAGTTTCTCAGGTCAGACAATTTCTTCCCCAGATGTACAGAAGGAAAGAAGCACAAAGTGCCACCACAATTTCTCTCCCTGCTGCTACCCTGACAAGTGGAGCTGCATGTCTGCAGAGCTGCTGCCTCCTCAGGTACCCCATGCCAGGTGCTTCTGGGATCATTTCACTCCATACAAACTGGATTACCATGGATATATTATTTGTATTTTCTTTTTTTTTAAAGCAGTCCTGATGTGTTGTGAACAAAAAGGGCTGGGGAGTACTCAGTGGCAGGTCAGGGATGCGATGGCTGCCCCTAGGGCTGGGGACAGTATCTTTGCAGCAGCTGGAAGAAGATGGTGACTTTGCTAATGATATGACAGTAAAAACTTAGCTCTAGGTTAGTTGGATGCATAAATGCATTCATGTGTACAGATTAAAGTCCTTGTGAAATCTGTAGATGGTTGGCCCTTAGGCCATGTCTAGGACTTGTAGTGTCAAAAATGTGTAGTGGGGATATCCTAATTGGAGCTGCAATGGTCAGAGGGAATTAGCTTGATAAAAATCCTCTCACAGATTTTTTTTGGCTGATGTTGCTCAACTCTGTTGAGCTAAAGAAGGGTGAGGAGAGCCTTAAGCTCCAAAGAGCTGCAGCCTGTCCTCCTGTCTTAAAGACATGGAAAGGTCTGGAGGTGCTGGAAGGTGTCCAGAGAAGGGCCATGAGGATGAGCAGAGGGCTGCAGCTCCTCTCCTGTGAGGACAGGCTGAGATAATTTGGGTTATTTAATTTGGAGAAGAGAAGGCTCCGAGGAGACCTTGTTGTGGCCTTCCAGTGTCTGAAGGGGGCTGCAAGAAAGCTGGGGAGGGACTTTTTAGGGTGTCAGGCAGTGATGGGAGTGGGGGGAATGGATCCAAGCTAGAGGGGGTTAGATTCAGTTGGATGTTAGGAAGAAGTTACTCACCACAAGGGTGGGGAGACACTGGAACAGGCTGCCCAGGGAGGTGGTGGAAACTCCATCCCTGGATGTTTTTAAGGCTCTGGGCAACCTGATCTAGTGGAAGGTGTCCCTGGGGAGTTTGGAACTGGATGATCCTTGAGATCCCTTCCAACCCTGACAGTTCTGTGATTCAGTTAAGGGATATGGCTGCAGCCATGTGGCTGCTCCAAGCAGGAAAATGTTTGCTGTCATTCCTTAGGGATATTTCACTGTGCTTGATTTCATAGAAGTGAAAGTTACATTATTCAGAGGAGAAATTAGGTGGAGTGAGGAGAACTGATGCCTGGAATCAAATTATTTATGGGTAGACCATCAGGTCTGTAAATCAAAATCAGTGTTTCCAAAACAGCAGCTGATGTCCAAGCACATTATGGCTGTGCTTTAGGAAAAAGGCTCCTGCAGCATGCAGTGTTAGGTGGCATTTTGGGAGATGAGCTTTAGAGGTGGAGAAATCATGGGAAATCTTCTCTCCTTCAAAGCTCACATGAGCCCCACACAGAGTGCAGACCTCAATAGTTCTGGAGAAGCTGAGCCAAACCCCTGTGCTGCAGTGCTGGCTTCACAGCTCCAGAGCCCAGCTTGCTAAGCAAGACCAGAGTGCTCTCAGTTGCTGTCTTCCTCGTGGGCAAATATTTTACTGAAATACTCTGTTTGGCAGGAGAGTTGGTGCTGATCAGGACTCTGCACTGCACAATATGTGAGGCAAATCTGGAGAGTTTGGCTAGGGTGGGTCTTTGTCAGCTCCTTCTGGATTCCTGAAGCTGTTTTGCTCCTGATAGCTTTCCTAAACTCTCTTCTCCAGCCTCCCTGAGCACGACAGTGACACTTAGGTAACACTTCTGCTACCAAAGTGCCTCCCACAGAAGGGTTACCTTACATGAAGTGATCCAGAGCGATGTCCTTGCTGTAGGATCTGATGATCCTGATAAAAATGTGCCTTTCACAGGTTTTGATTAGTTGAGTTGGACTCAGTTGCTGCTTTAATTAGGTATGTGACAAGAAAAATGTGAGTGCTGCTTATGGAGTCACAGTTTGCCATGCCCTTGTTTTGCAGAACATTTCTCTAGGCTGCTCACTATCATCCCACTTCTGCAGGCAGTGGGAAAATTTGAGTTTTTGCCATCAAAGCCTCAGCAGTGGTAGATTGGATCCTATATTGTATTTACTTGAGTGGTATTGATCTTTCACTTTCTATTTCATTAGCTAGAACTCCTTACTCATGAAGGCTCTGAATTTAATGATAAGCCTAATACAGCACTCACTGACTTGCTGTTGTTTCGTGAGCAAGAATCTCTTTGTTATTTTTAAAACAGCCCAAAGCAAGGGAGAGGGAAAATTAACAATCACCACAGCAGATCTCAGTAACATAAAGGCAGAGTTTTTCACTGCATAATCATCCATTTGTCATCTGCAATGCCACTGGAGATTCATGTTAATTATGCTCATTCATCTGAACCAGCCACAGGGGAAGTCCTCTAAAGAGCTGCAGGCAGGCTGGCTGCAGAAGAGGCTCCTGCTCTTCCTGCCTGCACACGGAGCTGCTCACTTGCTGCTCTTTGAGCACTCAGGAGCCTAACACCTGCAGATCAAATGGTCACCTAAACATAGTAACCAGGCAGGGAGGCAGGAAAAGCTTGAGGAGGGGAGGCTTAGCCTGGGGGTTAGGAAGAAATTCTTTCCAGTGAGGGTGGGAGACACTGGCACAGGTTGCCCCAGGGAGGTTGTGGATGCCCCTTCTCTGGAGGTGTTCAAGGTCAGGTTGGATGAGGCCTTGAGCAGCTTGGGCTGGTGGGAGAAGTCCCTGCCCATGGCAGAAGATTGGTACTCGATGATCTTGAAGGTCCCTTCCAAACCAAACCATTCTCTGACTCTATGGAGGAAATACCAAAATGTAGAAGGGCTTTCACAGGGTCTGAGAGAAGAACAGTCTGTAATTGTAAATCAACATAAAGATCCATTTAAAACCAAACACTAAAGCAGTTTGCAAGTTGTGCTGCCAAATGCCCCAAAGGTAACAAGCTCCAAGTGTCTGATCCTCGATTTCAAAGCAAATTAAGATATGATCTGTGATGACATTGTCACCCTCTAGTTGCTTTCCTAAAAGCTTGTGTTTGCTGAGTGCTCAGCATGAAGGTTGCTGTTCCTCTAACCAGAGCCATGCCTTTGCTGTGGTCAGCACAGCTGAACTGCCTTGCATAGAATCAGAGAATCAGAGATTGGTTTAGATTGGAAGGGCCCTCAAAACTCAGCCAGTTCCAACTCCCTGCCATAGGCAGGGACACCTCCCACCAGCCCAGGTTGCTCAAAGCCTCCTCCAACCTCGCCTTGAACTCCTTCAGGGAGGATGTGGCTCACAGAAGCACAGAAAGTAATTGAAGATCCCATTCTGTGCTTCTGTGCTCCACAGCCTCCCTGGGCAACCTGTGCCAGTGTCTCACCACCCTCACTGCAGACAACTTCCTCCTACCATCCACTTGCAATCTCCCCTCTGACACTTCAAACCCATTCCCCTTGTCCTGCCATTCCCAGACCTTGTCAATAGTCCCTCCCCAGCCTTCCTGCAGCCCCCTTCACATCCTGCAAGGCCACTCCAAGGTCTCCTGGAAGCCTTCTCCTCTGCAGGCTGCAGAGCCCCAACTCTCTCAGCCTGTCCTCACAGCAGAGCTGCTGCAGCCCTCTCAGCATCTTGCTGGCCTCCTCTGCACTGGCTCCAACACTTCCATGTCCTTCCTGTGCTGGGGGCTCCAGAACTGCACCCAGGACTGCAGCTGGGGTCTGAGGAGAGCAGAGCAAAGGGGCAGCACCACTCTGCAATTTCACCTACAAACCCCAGCGTAAGCACACAGCTCTGTGACATGGGAAGTCCCTCCCCAGCTTTCTTGTAGCCCCCTTCAGATACTGGAAGGCCACAAGAAGGTCACCTGGGAGCCTTCTCCTCTCCAGACTGCACGGCCCCAACTGCCTCAGTCTCTCCTCATAGGAATGTAAAGGGAGATCACCTGAACAAGCAGAAGTCATCCTGCTGCAACAAAATCCTCTTTTCTTTTAAACAGTATGAGCCTTCTGTTGGGCAGTTAGAAGCCTCAGCTTGCCAGGGTGCTGGGCCAGCTCATTTCAACTGTCACCTTGAATAGTTGGAGCAGATGATCCTTGGG
The DNA here is from genome assembly GCA_013399775.1 of Semnornis frantzii. Classification (NCBI taxonomy): domain Eukaryota; kingdom Metazoa; phylum Chordata; class Aves; order Piciformes; family Ramphastidae; genus Semnornis; species Semnornis frantzii. The sequence continues at coordinate 14,322 of VWYK01010812.1, read as the reverse complement.
GTCCTGCCTGGCATTCTGTGGTTCTGTAATATCAAATCCATGTTCTTCTTGTAACTAAATATCCAATTCTGGGGAATCACATGGTGTGGCTGGAGGTGTTCAAGCAGTGTTCCAGTGGGGTGGGCATGGCACACTGGGACATGGTTTGATGGCCATGGTGGTGTTGGGATGGTGGTTGGACTCTGTGATCTTGGAGGTCTTTTCCAACCAAAATGATTCTATGATCAGACAAACTAATTCAAATGAGTTCATGTGAGGAAATCCACTAAACCACTGTAGACAGAGTCACAGAATGGCCTGGACTAGAAAAGATAGTGTCCAATGGATGACCTTTGAGTCCAGTGGATGACCTTTGAGTCCAATAGATGATGTTTAAGACAGAGGCCAATGGATGATCTTAAGACAATGACTTACAGCCCTGAAGACAACCCTAAAACTCTTAAAGTTTAAATATTTTTAGTTATCATCCTGGGAGATGTCAATACAATGCTGATGGCACTTAAAGAAGCAGTAAAAAAAAAATATTGTCAGAAGAAAAAAATCTGTCTTTGAATATTTTTCACCTGCCTGACAGGTTGTCTTTGATCTTCCTGATAGAGCTGTCCCCGCATGAGAGCTGCTGTCTTGCCTTGTACATCAAGGACATCATCCACAGAAATGTGCTTTTTCTGTCTCATGAAAGCTTGTTGGGAAAAAAGAAATGCTGCTGAGCTGTTCTGGCAGCAGTGTCCCAGCAGAGGAACCCCCAGCACTCCGTGAGCACAGGCAAGGCAGCCTCTGGAGACAAGGCAGTGCCGCTCCGCTGCTGCCTGATGGGTGCCTGCCTGTCCAGGCCTGGTGCTCCAGGTCTGAGCACTGCTTTCTGCACTCACCATGGCTGAGGGTGCCAGAGCACTGACTGCAGTGCCAGTAAAGAGCAGATGACATCCTCATGAGAGAGAGCCACGCTCTTAGGGGCAAGCCCAAGGATAAATGCAATCACTTTGTGGATGATGAACAGTTTGGCAAAAGGTGATCCTGGGCAAGGCAGAGAGTGTGCTCTGGGCAAAGTCAGATGTCTCTTCAGATAGTATAGCTACTCTGTAGGTAATTTATGCAGAAGAAAACATCTCTCTTCTCTTTTGTCCATAATTCTCCTTAATTTTTTCAGTGGCTGCCATGGTTTAAGCACAGCCAGCAGCTCAGCCCCACACAGTCACCCACTTGCTCAGCCCCAGAGTGATGGAAGTGAGAATCAGGCTGCCCAGAGAAGTTGTGGAGTCTCCTTCTCTGGGAACTTTCAAGAGCTGTCTGTATGCATTCCTGTGTGACCTGCCCTAGGTGATCCTGCTTTGGCAGGGCAATTGGCCTTGATGATCTCCAGAGGTCACAGGCTCACAGGATGTCAGGGGTTGGAAGGGACCCAAAGAGCTCATCCAGTCCAACCCCTGCCAGAGCAGGAGCAGACAATGCAGCTCAGGGCACACAGAACACATCCAGACAGGCCTGCAAAGGCTCCACAGAAGGAGACTCCACAACCTCTCTGGGCAGCCTGTGCCAGGGCTCTGGGACCCTTCCAGGCAAGAAGCTGCCCCTTGTGTTGAGCTGGAACCTCCTTTGCTGCAGCTTCCATCCAGGTCCCTTCCAAGCTCTACCATTCTGTGATCTCTGAGAGGTAGAATCTGGCAATTTATCTTTGATATAAGCAGCTTCGTGTCTTCAACACACTGAAAAGCACAAATATGGACATAGCTGGGAAAAAAGATTTTTCTTCCCTACCTGTCTGGAATTTTAATCTCCTCAATGTGTCTCTTAGATGCTGCAGAAGAATGTCATCTCCTTTGTTAACTCAGCAGTCCTCCTTTTGCACGCAGCTCCGCCACTGGTAACGCAGACACTCGAGGGTGTGTATTTCAGTTCGTATTGACGTGGGACTGGCAGCTGCAAGTCTATCACTGGCTTTAATGGGAATTGATTAGACCCTCCTGGCACTTATGCAAGTGAAATTCAATTGCTTGAATATGTGCAGAAAATGATCATAAACACGATGCAAGTGTAGCAGAAAGGAGTTTGCTTTTTAATCGGAATCGATGCTTGTGGACATAAATACACCACACTTGCTGCAGCCTGGAGAGGATAAGGGGGGGTAGAAGTTGCTTAATAAACCAGCTAGGGTGCTGGAGATGGACCTAGAGTGCTGGGAGGCAGCACCACTGAGTATCTGGGCAAACACATCAGCATCTGATAGCTGTGGCTGTTGGCTGGGCCTTAGAGACTGCTGAAGGCTGTGCATTGTCCGCTCGCTCTCTTGGCGCTCCTTGTGCTCGCTGGATCTGGCTCCAAACTTCTCTCTCTACTGGCATGGAACTGTGCTGGAGTTTGTTGCCTGGCCACAGGAGGGAGGCTTTTGGACTGCACGGATGCTCTGAGCTCAATTATCTTAATTTGTTCTGCTGGCAAGTGAGCTAATAAGAGCTGTTAATTCCTGATCTGCTGGATTCCCTGTTACACAGTGTGCTTTGCTGACCCGGATTGCCCCTCTGCAGCAGTTTGGGGCACCTCTCCATTGAGGGACAGACAATTCCTCTTGCCACATTTTTAACCCAAATATCCATTCCTTTCTACCAGTTATCACCTCAGTGTGAATACCAGGGGGGCAGGGCATGACTCACAACCATCAAGATTCATTACTTACATCCATTTGTGTGCTTTCAGAATGCAGTGTAATTTCCAGAATGCTGATAGCTTTGTCACTTTTTATGCTTACAAAAAGAAAAGAAAAGAGAAAAAAAAAAAAAAGCTTAGACAATTCAAAGTAAACTGAGAGATCACATAAAGAGAAAGTTTAAAACTTAGCCCTATCACAAATACAGATCTTGCAATTCTTTCTGCACTACTCAGGAATGTTTCCTCTGGGTAAGATGTAAGGAAAAAGCTTCTTAATTTTCCTCTGAGCCATTACAGTGTAAACAGCCCAGCTCAATGGCTTAATATCTCTCTCTATCTCGCTCTCTTTTTTTTTTTTTCCCCTCCAAAATATCTTGGCACTGTGTATTTGTTCCCCTTTTGTTTGTTTTTATCACAGAAAGCACTGCCAGGCTGAAGCTGTTCTCCTTACACTTACCAAGCACTTAACAATTGTGCTGGGAGTGAGACCTTCCCTCTGCCGGCAGCCCTGGGGGGCCACAGTCATGCCTGAGCTGTGATTTTCCACACTTTGGAAGTCTGATTCAGTAATAGAATCATGGAATGGTTTGGCTTGGAAGGCACCTTAAGGATCATCCAGTTCCAACTCCCCTGACATGAAGGACACTTTCCACTTAAGACCTCATCCAACCTGGTCTTGAACAGCTCCAGGCAGGAGGCATCCACAACCCTCCTTGGGCAGCCTGTGCCAGTGTCTCCCCAGCCTCACTGTCAAGAGTTTCTTCCTCATCTCCAGTCTAAATCTGCCCTCCTCAGACTCCAATCCATTCCCTCTTGTCCTGTCATTACGACACAACAGACTGAGGCACTTGGGGCTGTGCAGCCTGGAGAGCAGAAGGCTCCCAGGTGACCTTCTTGTGGCCTTCCAGTATCTGAAAGGGGCTACAAGAAAGCTGGGGAGGAACTTTTTAGGTTATCAGGTAGTGATAGGACTGAGGGGGACAAAGCAAAACTAGAAGTGGGTAGATTCAGATTGGATGTTAGGAAGAAGTTCTTTACTGTAAGGGTGGTGAGAGCCTGGCAGGGGTTGCCCAGGGAGGTGGTTTGGCAAAGGAGGTGCCCAGGGAGGCCTCATCCCTAGAAGTTTTTTAGGCCAGGCTGGATGTGGCTCTGGGGAACCTGATCTAGTGTGAGGTGTCCCTGCCCATGGCAGGGGAGTTGGAGCTGAATGATCCTTGGGGATCACTTCCAGCCCTGACAGCTCTGTGATTCTGTGATTTTGAACTGGATGTGTATGCACTCTGCTGCCAACAAGAGCATGGAGTCAGTGTGCCTCCAAATGAACAAATTGTTAACTAATTTAACCTAATTGTAGCCTTCTTGGACTAAAATATAAAACTGACAACTCAGCTTTTGTCCTGAGTCTTTTACATTTTCATCCCTACTGAGCAAGAGTCTAATTAAAAGCTTTTAGCTGCTCATTCTGTGTGCTGCTAAGTGATGTTGAGTTGGTCAGGACTCAGTTATCACTTAATTAAATTAAAAAAAAAAAAAAGAAAACCAAAGGAAAGGCCTTCTTTTCCCTTGCCTTTTTTGTGCTTGTTTTTTTTTTTTCTTTGCCACATGCCTTGGAAATTGTTCTAACTGCTAACTTCATTAAGTAAACCCCATGCAAATCAGAAATGCAGAATGATTTTCTTGTAAGATTGATGGCTTGGTTCAATGATTTAAAGAGATAAATGAAAATATAACCAATCCATTTTTAAATGGCCTGGCCTGTAAAGCAGCACACAGAATGCTCTGCCTTGTTGGCTGGAGAGCTGAGAATGGGAGGATTTGCTGTGGGGTTTTCTGTGAGTTATTTTTTTCTTGCAGTTTTCTGGGGGTGGACTTAGAGAATCCTAGAATGGCTCCTGTTGGAAAGGAACTCAGAGATCATCTCCTCCACCTCCCCACCACGGGCAGGGGCACCTCTCACCTAGACTCAGCTGCTCAGCTTCTCACCCAGCCTGGCCTTGAGCACCCCCAGACAGGAGACATCCACAGCCTCCCTGGGGAGCCTGTTCCAGACTCTCACCACCCTTGTACTGAAGAACTTCCTCAGCTCCAGTCTAATCCTGCTCTGCCTCAGCTTCCAACCATTCCCCCTCTAATCTCTCTTTGCCCTTCATTCCCCTGTGTAAATAGAGCCAAATCTGAACTTCAGGCTGTTTATGGGTGTTCAGAGGAAGCACTTCTGTCTTCTGCAGTCTTGGATCAAAGAGAAATCTTTCCAAGGGGCCTTCCCTTTACTTCCTACCAATACTTCTAGGGATAGGACATCCCCAACCTCCCTGTGAAACTTGTTGCAGTGTTTCAGCACTGTCACTGTCAAGGATTTCTTCCTAGTCTCCAGTCTAAACCTTTCCTCTCAAGCCTCAATCCACTCCCTCTCATCCTATCACAACAAGCCCTTGCCAAAGGTCCCTTTTCTTACCTCTCATCCTGTTTCTCCTGTGACTTTGCTGTGCCTTCTTCAGCTTTTCTCCATCCATCAACAATCTTGGGACTGCAGCTTCAGCCTGACATTGTCATGCTCAGACATGGCCCTGCCTCATCCCTGGTTTCTCTTCATCCCCCCCTCCACTTTGACATCTTTCACTGAGCACTTCTCATGACTTCTGCTTGTGCTGCCTGGTGATGACAGCCTCTTCCCTGTCACTTCCCTTCTTCTCTTATCTAGGCTCCAGATTGATTTTGGACACAGGCCAGTGACAAAGTTAAAACCAAGAGATGCTTCATAAATTCCTCTGCCTATTTACACTTAGCTATAATTCAGCTTCCCCACTGGGTCAGTGGAGCTGGCACTGATATGCTAGCAGCAAGCAAGGCAGGTTGACTTGCTGTCAAAGCAGTCAGAAGGGGGAGTTTACAGAGCTCGCAACTGTGAGGAAAACATCTTCTTCACTTGACACTCAAGCAGAGCTAAGTTGGAGTGGTTGAGGTAATGAAGAGAAAACCTCCACAAGATGCCATTTTTAGAGCTGCTTTCCCAAAGCAAAGCATGCTTTAAAAATCCTGAGCTCTGTTATTTGTCTGCATTTAGCCTCGGCTCTCTCCAAGGTAATTTTACAGCCCCAGCAAAGCACTTCCCAGCATGTACCATTGCTGTTTGAGTGTAGCTGCTACTTTTTTATTTCTCAAGTGGGGTTGAGTGATTAGCAAAGGACCAGGAGCTGCCTCATCTCTAGTAAAGGGTAACACAGGCCTCATACAGCTTCCTCTGACAGGCTACATCACCTGGCCAGCCAACTGTGCGCAGGCAGCGTTACGTAAACACATTGTCCCCAGTGTGATTCGTGGAGATTTGGTGCAGCCACTGGAAGGTTTTTTGATCGTTGTCCTCACTGTGAGTTGCTGAAACATCCACCTGTCTGGTTATGAGTCAGGTTCAGTGGCTGTGCAGTCCTGTGCATGCTAAACACGTCAGCTGTGCCACTGGTGGGGTGAGCTGCTCACCTCTCACTCCACCCCTGCCTTGCACATTTGTCCTGGCCCTAGCCATGACCCCTTTCTTGAGAAAGATTTATCCTTCATTTCTGTCTCTTTGTGGCTAAAAGTTCAGAGGAGCTGGCTGCTCAGGGGTGCTTTAAACCACAGGCTTGGCTCCACACAGCTGACTTTTCCTTGTTAACGCCTCAGCAGGAAGACAGCACCCTGCAAGTCATGGGCACTGCCATACCTGTCCTGCTGCAACTGCTCCTCTGGGCAATACCTGGAGCTCACACCTAGAGACTTGATTCTGCACTGAGTCCATCCATAAAAAAATCCTCTATCAACATAAAGCTGTCAAAACCCATGCTGGCTTTGCAGATTCTCTGGCATTATTGGCAGAGCTGTTCATGCTATCTCTGCACTGAGTGAGCCACTGCATGATTCCAGGTTTAGCTCTGCAAGAGGTATGGAAGAGGCAAGTTTCTTCCAAAAGCTGTGTATGGAGAGCTGACCTAAGCTTTAGATGTGTAGCATCTTGTGGCTCCTGACATAGGGCATCCTGGGAAGCCCATGAGCTCTATCAGCTGCTGGAACAGGTGCTGCAAGCATGGCCATGGACAAACCAGGAGGAAGCTAATAGGAAAAGATGTGCATAGTCCAAAGGAGCCATAGTGGTCCCTGTGTGCCACCAGCACCCAAGGCCTGCAGTGGTTCTGTGCATGACTAACCCCTGGCAGAGCTGTGTGCAGCTTGAACACATCACTGGGGCTGGTGGAACCCTTGGCTGTTACTTGTCAGTGGTAAATCATTGGAAATGGAGATTTAATTGCAGCTGAAAACTGTGCTTTGGTGGTGGAGCTGGCAGAGAGGAGAGCAAGAGAGACAAACACACCCAGGCTGGCTGTGACTGCCCTGAGGGCACAGTGCCTGTCACTAACCTTGCTGAAAGCAGCACACAGGTTGTTTCTCTGCTGACACCAGTAAAACAAGCCTGCAAGCCTCATGCTGCCATCTGTACCAGCATCCTTTGGTTCCATGTCTGTTCCTCTTATAAACCCAGCAACATGAGGTCTCTGGTCCTTGGTTTTGTTACTGGTGATCAGATTCAACAATCTGCACTCATCTGTCAAGGCTTGAGACATGCAAGCAGGCAGCCTGACACAGGCTTCTTTTGTGAATGTGATACATTATAGGAAACTAGACTTCATCTCTGTCTGCTGCAGACATGTGGGCATCCCACAAGCAAAATTTGGCCCTCACAGGTAAGATTCATGAAGGTAATGCCAGACATTCCCTGCCAGCTCTCTGTGAAATTGCTGGGGGACTGTTAATTACATCCCTCTAACACTCTGCCTCCTGGTTCACCTGCAAGATCAAAGTTCTCTTCATCTCCTTAGATAGCTGATAATTAGAAAGATAAACAGAATACCTCTGCTCATCACCCTGCCACCCCTGTTAGATATTCTGTCACTTTTTAGCCCTCTGCCTCTGAATCAGGATTTCTCAGCATCAAACCTGAATGCCAAATGCCTCCATGCAAACCTAGCTATGGAAGATCCATAAGCACTGCTGCCAAAAGATGAGAGTGAAGGTGACCCTCTGGTACCACACTGATCCCACTCATGTCCCCTGATGAGAGCATCTAGTGACCAGAGGCTCAGCCATTCCAAACACTACATGCAAAAGAATTGTCTATGAAAATACCAATCTTAATATTCTCACTGTAACCCTTTGGAAAGTGCTATCCAAGAGGATCATATTCACATGCATTTAGTCTTTGTTTTAAAAGTTGATAAAATGTGAAACTGAAGTATAAAGACATTAAGAATTAGCATATTTATTGCAGTTTTTATGAGGCATGCTGCTGCAAAACACATCAAATCCTCTAGGATAAATCTGCAGCTGGTGCTGCCCTGCTAGCTGTTGGATTTACAGTCAGGGAATATTTACACAGGCTCTCCTTGGGAAGGAAGAGCTGAAGAGTTGAGTTGGTTTGCATGAGATGCACTCTGTCATTTGCTGCTGGGAGCTACTGGTGCAGCACATCAGTGTGAAAGTGAAATATGTGTGTGCCTGGGAGAGACTTACATTTCAGGAGTGCTGTACCTAGCTCCTATCATTCATTTCCTCCTTCTGCCAGCAAGCAGACCTGATTAGTTTTAATTGCCCCAAGCATCAAACAGTTTGCTGCTCATCTACAACATCAACCATGCCTTCAGATGTGCTCTTTGTCATTTTTCTTCCCTCATTCAATCTCTTTATTGGTTTAAACAAAAGGATGTTCTGATGAGGGGTCTGGTGAGGAGCAGCTGAGGGAGCTGGGGTTGTTTGGCCTGGAGAAGAGGAGGCTGAGGGGAGACCTCATTGCTCTCTACAGCTCCCTGAAAGGGGGTTGGTCACAACTGATAGGACAAGAGAAAACAACCTCAAGTTACACCATGGAAAGTTTAAGTTAGACATTAGGAACAACTTCTATGCCAAAAGGGTTCTCAAAGACTGGAGCAGGCTGCCCAGGGAAGTGGCTGAAGTCACTGGAGGTGTTTAAAAGCCATCTAGATATGGTGCTCAAGGATAAGGTGTAGTAGTGGCCCTGGCGGAGTTAGGTAGAGTTAGCAAGAGGAGCCTGAGGGGAAACCTCATTGCTATCTACAGCTCCCTGAAAGGAAGTTCTGGGAGGTGCTGATGGTCTCTACCCCCTAGTATCAAGTGATAGGATGGGAGGAGATGCCCTGAAGTTGTGCCAGGGAAAAGGAAATGTTCAAACAAACAAACAAACTTATTCCCTCGACTATCAAAATACCTACTGGATCAGAGAGCTGAGGCTCAAGTGTGTGTCCAACAGCATTTCCTAAAGAATATCCAATCCTAACCTTCTGAAAGGCAAGAAGGTAGCCAACATTAGTGCAAGAGATGGGGTTTGTTGGAGGGAAGTGTGCCCAGGGGAAGCTGGGTGAGAGCCACGTGGAGATGAAGAGAACAGGCTTCTGCAGAGAGTGGCCTCTTGCTGTCTGATGGATACAGAATGTTAGTGCAGCTTTGGCTCTCCTCTGGGGGTGAGGCTGTGGAAACAAAGGCTGATGACTTGCTGGAACAGTCACCTTGGTTTTGCATGGAGCCTGAAACTAAAGTTCAAGCAAGCCTTTAAAATTTCCAATGCGTCTCACTGCTGAACTTTCAAACCTCTGAATTTTGCCAATAACTAATCTTGACAGAGCTATTATAAAGAGGGGAGCCATACCAGATTTGTTTACACAGCTCCTCTTTGATCTACTGACTCTGAATGTAATTATCATCTCAGAATTAATATCTTGTCACTGGCTATATGGCTCTCACACTCCTGCTTTCTCTCGTCTAATGAACCCAGTGTACTTCTCAAAAGCTTTTCTCTCACATGGGAAGCCCAAAGGGACCTACTACTTGTTCTTTTCTATTAATTTTAATTCTTTATCAATTGAACTTACATAATTACTATGCCTCTCCATTCACACCATAATATCCTCAATACTGTCCAGTTAGTCAGCTTTTCCTCTGTGGCTTCCACGTGCTCATTAGCACTGAACACTGAATACCAAAGCCACGCTGACCTGGGTGTGTAGTGCTCTTGAACTAGCTGCCTGTCTTCCCAGTTTATGGAGAATCACAGCTGGAGCCCATTATGAGAAGAGAATAGTTCATAATTGCACCACATGCACAGGCTGCTGCTCCTTCAGATTTATTTCTGTTGTTGTTCTTCAGCTTGGGGTGTTTCAGCAGCTGCTTTACTCCAGCCATGCTAAAGGCTTGATGCAGCTTCTGCTTTTGACAGGAACTGAGCCTCACCTACAGGTGGACTGTGCAGAAGGCAAAAAAGTCATGGAGTCAGAGAATCCCAGGGGACCCCAAGGATCATCTGGTTCAACCTTTCTGGGTGATGCTGAAGTGAACTGGCCCAGCAGCATCAAACTCAGTCTTCAAAGTGCCCAGCGTAGGGGACTCCACTGCTTCCCTTGGGAGGTGATTCCAGTATCCAGCTGTTCTCATGGGGAAAAATTATCTTCTGCAGTCCAGGAGAAACTGAACAATGTTAGCATCTGGATAAAGAATATTAGATAATAATATCTGGGTAAATAATATTAGAGTTTGGGTGAGTAATATTAGATAATAATAGCTGGATAAAGAATATTAGAATTTGGCTAAATGACATTAAAGTTTAGATAATATTAGATAATATCTGGGTAAATAATACTAGAGTTTGGATAAATATTAATAATACCTGGATAAAGTATATTATAATTTGGATAAATGACATTAGAATGTAGATAAATAATAGTGAATAGTATCTGGATAAATAATACTAGAGTTTGGGTAAATAATATTAATAATATCTGGATAAAGAATATTTTAATTTGGCTAAATGACATTAAAGTTTAGATAAATAATATTAGATAATAATATCTGGATAAATAACACCAGAATTTGGGTAAATATTAAATAATAGTATCTGGATAAAGAATATTTTAATTTGGATAAATTACATTAGAGTGTAGATAAATAATATTAGTTATTAATATCTGGATAAATAATAGTAGAGTTTGGGTAAATAATATTAAATAATAATATCTGGATAAAGAATATTTTAATTTGGATAAATGACATTAAAGTTTAGATTAATAATATTAGATAATAATCTGGATAAATAACACCAGAAATTGGGTAAATATTAAATAATAATATCTGGATAAAGAATATTAGAATTAGGGTAAATGACATTAGAGTGTAGATAAATAATATTAATAATATCTGGATAAATAATAGTAGAGTTTGGGTAAATAATATTAGATTATAATATCTGGACAAAGAGTGTTAGAATTTGGATAAATGGCATTAAAGGTGAGATAAATAATATTAGATAATAGGATCTGGATAAATAACCCTAGAGTTTGGGTAAATATTTCAAGGACAGGCTGAGGAGCTGGAGTCTTGTCAAGAATGTAGTCCATCAACTGATTTGTTCTCAGAGGGCTGGTGGGTGAAAACCACATCTCAGGCCAGTCACTCACATGGCAGTAGACATGAAGTGTGCTTAGTCTCAGCTTCAGACTCCTCTGAAGTCAGTCTGTCTTTTAGTGTATGCTGCCTGCCTTAGCTCTGTTTGCCCAGCAGCTGGAGAGCAGGAGGACAGCTCTGCACAGCTCCAGCTTGCCCATCTTGTAGTGTTTGCTCTTCAGTCAGCCAGAAACACAAGTTTGCAGGCTTCTCTCTGGCTGTTTGTACCTTGCTGTCCTTCTAGCTGAGGACAACTTCCCTTCCATATTTCCTTTGGATTTGGTTTCCTCTTTTACTTTTGTTCTAAAGGACTGAGTTAGTGGCCACTACCTATCTTCTCTCATTTTGTTCTCAGCTGTGTCTCCACAAACGCAGTAAGTCAGGAAGTGGAACAGACAGCAGGGTCCAGAGCATGCTTTGAATGTCTGCAATGACATTTCACCCAAAACACTGGAGAGGTTTTCACTCTTTGACTTTTTTCCCCTATTGTTTGGTATAGTGAGGAAAAGTTTTCACTCCTGGCCTTCATGCTACCAAAAATATTTTTCCTGAGAAGCCTCCTTCCATTCATGTTCTTCCCACACCAGTGATGGATTCGTGGTTCAGTAATGCTTGGCTCCTTGTTTTTCTTACCTGTACCAGCATTTTGTCTTTCCTGGGAGGGCTGAAAAACAGGCATCAAAGTCTGAACTGTTCTTAGTTTATTTTAAATCTGAGTTTTGCCTCAGCCTACTATCTGATATTCAGAGTCCAGAGTGAGGTGTCTGTATTGAAGGTCAGCTTGGATCTGACAGAGCTGTGTGGTCCCAGAGCTGACTGCTGTCAGAAGAGCTGTGAGAATGCACTTAATAGGGCTCCTGTCCTTGGCCTTGGCCTGGGAGCTACATGAAACCTGAGAACCTTGCTCAAGGCTCTGACATTGACTTCTGGGGTGCTACCAAGAGTGTTTGTGATTCCTCCTCTGTAAGAGCATTTTTGAGTGAAGCATCAGTCTGCACGACTACCTCTGCTTTGTCCATCATCCTGTTCCTTCTCTGGTTTCTTCTGTCTCCCTCTTTTGTTTTCTTTTTAATTTGATTCCAGCTGTATTGTAATTTGAGAAACCAAACCCACAGCTTTCTACTGAGCAACAATTTCAGCTTGCTTGGTTTGTTTTTTTTTTCCCCCTTTAAATCCTGCCTTTGTTTCAGTTCTCTATTTCTTGTCTCATATTCTTATGGTATTTAGAATTTTTTTTTTTGTGCCTCCTTGGCGCTGTTGAAAGCTTTGTGGATCTTTTCTGTATTCTCACCTCATCTATGTGCATTGAAATGATTTGAGGACAGAATATGAATGGAGATCAGCACCTGTTTTTATACTGGTGTCTCTCCTGGTTCAACAGCATATTTCAATCTGTAGATGCTTAGAAGCTCAGTACCTGAGATTTTAACTTGATGATGATTTGGCTTCCAGTTTTAGTCTTAAAGTCCACCTGGAGCTCACTGGAAAAGATGTGTATGTGTAGATAGACAGATAAACAGATAGCTGATGAACAGATAGATAGAGAGCTATAGCTATAGACATAGCTATAGATATATAGATACAGATATAGAGATAGAGATAGAGATAGAGATAGAGACAGAGACAGAGACAGAGATAGAGATAGAGAGATAGA